>KE505220.1:166227-179120 GCA_000441515.1 Elaeis oleifera | reverse complement strand
AACATTGTACTAGGTTAATATCAATCGTATTGAACGTTTAACCCTAGAACGATTCTTAATCGTTGATCAACCATCCGATCGGATCGTGAACTCTAATGTGTGTGACTTCATAGGTCTAAACTTAAGTCGGTAGCACAGAATAAATTTTTATACCAGTCGAAGTGACCATCTAGCAATGGTACCCAACAGTCGGATAGGTCGAATGTGTAGAACAACATCCTTAGAACCTATGTGAATATAGTTTCCATATAATTCATCTCTTTGACCAAAATGCTCATAGGACACCTTAGAGTTCAACTGTCAACTCTGATCAGGTTGTTCACATTGTATTTCAAAATATCAAATCCATCTGATGGATTATCTTGACCAAGATTTTGCTAAATTGAAATATAGTGACTCATTCTTCTCCAACTCTTGGAGTGGTCAATCCCATCTCGATCACACTCTGACTTTGCAAGTACTTGACTGTGCCCAGAAGCCTTCCATCACTAAATTAGAAATTCAATTAGTTCAATACGAAAGCATAGTGAGTTCTTGCAAGTCACTGAGGCAATCTCAGGTCTAAAAGATACTTATACCTATATCCCATCAGAGACATTCTCGACAGCAGAATGCTCTGGAGTTGATCACATTCAATGATAATATACCCTTATATCTCACCTGTATGCCATACTAGTGTCTCCACACTCCTTAGTTAAGAGGACAATCAACCCATATGACCTACAGCGACCTATACTCGATAGAAGCTGTCGTCCTTATTAATAGCGTATCATTTGATCGTGAACAGTTTTAAGGACTAATCAATAAATCCTCTTTTTATCGAACCTATATAGTCCTAAGGACTTCATCACGACAACAGAGTTCATTTGAAGATGAAAACTTATGATGAAATACCAAAATATATTTATTATTAATAAATCAATTATAATACAGGATTTCTCAACCATCAACAGACTGACGATTGGCTTTTGGGACATATTTTCCAATATCTAATCCTTTAATAAGAAGCTCCTCAGATAGGTTGTTTTTTGAAGAATTGTCACATAGCATTATTGCACAAGTACTTGATCTCCTTGGATTTCTGCAATCTTTTGCTATGTCAAAAATCCCACCAACAAGTGATAGGTTGAGACAATGGCTCAGAGTGTGTTTAGCCCTAATCAATCAAGGAAGGCATTATATATTGATGGGACCCTGACGACCAAAAACTCGGGTTGCACTATTCACTTTGAGGGTGGTTGGCTAGCTATGATCAATAATGTAATGACCCACTCAATGGGGATTGCATCTCCCAAAAATCTGACAAGTGGGGTCGAGCTTTGCTAGCCGATCCAAGGTGAAACCCATCTTGGAAAAAGCATTATAAAATAACATATCGGCAGAGCTTTTATTATCAATCAAGATGCAGCATATATCATAATTGGTAATGTTTAAAGCACAAGGATCACATCATTATATGGAGATCGAATTCCTTAAGAATCTATGTTGGAAAAGATGATGGTGTCTTAGTTTTTGCTTCTTGATCGGCAATGCTTCACTTTCTTGCTTGCGAGCATTAGCTAGTACTACAAGAAAAGCCATGATTTTCTACAAATTTTTTCTTCAAGAATTATCAATAGATTTTCTTGTGGATATGCTTGTAGATTGAGTTTAGCTGAACTTTTCTTGCAGAAACCAAATTTGCAAGAAAAATCACAGACAATTACCAACAGATTTTTATTCCTTAGAAAATCCATAGAAATATTCCTACCATACAGTAGAATAAATTTTATTTGATGGATGAAGCAGTACCTGCTGATTTTTTTGAAAATTTTCTATCCGCATGAAAAATCACAGAAAAAATCCATAGGAAATATGTTCTATGGATTTTTCTGTGAATATGTGCTGTGATTTTATCTAGAGATTTGTTTCTTGAGGATTTACCAATGAATTATTTTTCCTAAGGATTTATCTATGGATATATTTCCTAAGGATTTGCCTGGAAATTTTTTTTGGGGGATTTTTATTCCTAGGATTTACATGCAATTTTTTTTGTAAATTTTTTTGCTGTGAAATTAGCTGTAGATTTATCTAAAAATTTTTAAATTATTCTTTATTATTTTATGCTTTTATAAAATTTTTTGAAGATTTAGTAAAGATTTTGTTCTTATACTTATTTAAACATTATCTTAACAATACTTTTGTGCAAAGTTTGATATATATTCTTTAAATTTAACATTTTTACAACTAATTAAGAGCTACTGTTGCCCAGCTAGACAATCCAAGAGGAAGAAGGGGGGTGAATTGGGTTATTAAAATTTAAAATAGATATATACCCAATTAACCAATTTACTCTTAGTAAAATAGTACAGTGAGAGCTAAATAAGAATACAAGTAAGAAGAGAGCAAGCACACACACATAAAAGCATAATAATTTTATAGTAGTTTGATGCACTCCTAGCATCTATGTCCACTCTCCAAACAATCTCCTTGGGAGTTCTACTATAATCTATTTAAGATTATAGTTGGATAGCTATCTGTACTATAATAATTTTATAATGGGATAGCAATCTCCTTGGGAGTTTCACTATAATAATTTTATGACATCCTATACTATTTTATGATTGTCTATACTGTTTTATGATTTAGCACTGTTTTCATGACTTTCGATAATATTTTATGACCTTCTGCACTATTTTATGACTTCCAGCATATTGTGTATAGTTTTATAACTTCTGAGACTGCTTCATGACTTTTTGCATTATTTTATGATCATCAGATTATCTTATGGAATGATTTCTGAAATAATGGAAGCTTCTAAATGTATTATATAATATGTCAGCTTCTGAAATAGCTAAATACCAAGTGATAGTAAGTAATTAAATGTTGCACATTGAGTCCAATTATGAGAACACAAATGTAGCTAGTTAACACCAATAAACTTGATATTAAGCTTGAAAATAAAAATATAAGTATGCAGTTCATAAAAAGATATGATCTGATAGATCATAGATAACAGAAGATGTTTGATACATTTGATACAAATACAGGTACATTCATAACATAACATATCAACATAACCAAAACACAAAATATTAAGCATTACATCATTACAACACAGACATACATCATCACAACACCCACAAATATGAGAGACTTGAAAGCAAAAGACATGATATGATGCTGACACACTCTAATCCTTAGGATCAGCTTGCATAATAGGACAATAGCAGCCTTGAGGAACTCTACCTTGACGACCACTACATGTATGAGTAGGATTAGATGAGGATGGTCTAAAGGAGGATGGCTAAGTAGGAGGAGGCTGACTGGGTTGAGTCTGACTTAGGAGACTCGAAATTAGGACATTCATTTGCTGGTCAATTCAGGCAACAGTCTGTAAGATCGTAGCCAACCTAGTAGAGAGAATGGCATAGCTTTCTATCATATCTGTGCCTCTCTGTATCACAATCTGGAGGACTCTAAGAGTATAGATCATATCAGATAACTGATGTTGCAAGTCTGTATGAGGTGGAAGTCATGAAACAATACCGAAAGTCATAAAATAATGCAGAGAGCTGGATGTCATAAAATATAATAGAAAGTCATGAAACAATGCCAGAAGTCCTAAAATAATGTAGGAAGTCATGAAATAGTGCAAGAAGTCATAAAATAAATAAAAAATCATAAAATAATATCAAAGTCATATGATAATGCTAGATGTCATAAAATAGAATAAAAAATTATGAAACAAAATGAAAAGTCATAAAATAATATCGAAAGTCATGAAATAATGAAGAAAGTCATAAAACAGTACAGAATATCATGAAATATTGGAGAAAGTCATAAAATAATGCAAAAAGTCATAAAACATTATGGAAGTCATGAAATAGTGTCTAAAGTCAAAAAATAGTAAATAAAGTCATAAAATAATATCGGATGTCATGAAATAGTAGAAAGAGTAAAGAAAGTTATAAAAATAATGCAGGATATCATAAAAAAGTACAGGATATTATGAAACGATGGAGAAAATTATAAGATAGTATAGTCATAAAATAGCGAAGGAAGTTATAAAATAGTGTAGGATATCCTGAAGTATTACAAAAGTCATAAAACAGTGTAAGATGTTATAAAACAACTTTAAAATCATAAAAAAGTATATGGAGCTATGAAACAATGTTGGAAGTTATGAAATAGTGTCAGAAGTCATGAAAGGTCACCAGCGTAGAAACTTTCACTGCGGGGAAGGTGATGGTGCACCCAAGTTTCGATTTTTTTCTTGGCAAAAGAAGAAAAGGTGCCTTTCATCGGGTGAGCGTAGAGTAGGCTTCTATTATTTTTCTATCTCTTTGTTTGTTTGTATGATAGCCTCTGTTATTTCTGTTTGTATGATCATAAATCATTACAATTCTTTTTCCTATAATTATTATAAATAAAATATTTTATTTAGAATTGAACTTTCTTACTTTGTGTATGGAAATATTTACGTCTTGATTTTGAACTACAATGTCAAAAATTTTTACCACCCAGGATATCAAGAAGTCATAAAATAGTGTAATATCAGAGGTTATAAAACAGTATCGGAAGTCATAAAATAGTGCAAAAAGTCATAAAATATTGCAGGATATCATAAAATAATATAAAAAATTATGAAACAGTATCAAAAGTCATAAAATAGTGCATGATGATATAACACATTGCTGGAAGTTATCTAGGAGTATCGAAAGTCATAAAACATTATCGAAAGTCAAGAAATAGCACCAACAGTCAAGAAACAATGTCGGATGTCATAAAATAGTAGAAATAGTAGAGGAAGTTATAAAATAATATAAAATATCATAAAATAGTGTAGAATATCATGAAATAGTGAAGAAATTATAAAATAATATCATCATAAATAGTGAAGGAAGTTATAAAAGTGTAGGATATCCTGAAATATTGTCGAAAGTCATAAAATAGTATAAGATGTCATAAAATAGTTCAGAAAGTCATAAAAGTGCATGAAATCATGAAATAATGCTTGAAATTATGAAAATTGACATCATAGATCAAAATTATAACATCTTAGTTCGAAACATTGATATCGTAGGTCAAAATTATGATATCTTGATATAAAGCGGTCCCAAATCACAGAACTATGACATGCTAGATCAAAATTATGGTATCGTAGTTCGAAATTATGATATCCCCACATGAAAATATCCCTGAACGCTAAATTATGACATTTTAGGTCTAAAGTATGACATCATTGGATAAAAGTATGCAATTATAGGTTAGAATTATGACATTCAGTATAAAAATTATGATATTTTCAACATTCAGAGATGTTTTCGCTGTCGAATGTCATAATTTCGACCTACAATATCATAATTTGGACTCAGGATGTCATAATTCTATTTTTTCGATAATTTCTACAGAATTGTGACATCTTGAGTAAAAGTTATGGTCATTATGCTTCAGATTATGACATCCGACATTAACCGTAGTTTGAAATTATGGCATCTATTTTACTTTAGCTGCAGGATGTCATAATATTAACCTAGAATGTCATAATATTAATCCATGATGTCATGAATATATCAAAACATGCATTCAGAAGGCATTTTGCGTACATAATTTTAACGTCAAATGTCATAATTTCAACACATAATGTCATAAAAATATTTTAAAAAAATTTGATTTTTTTACCTACAGGATGTCATAAAATATCTTTGCATATAAATTTATGACATCCTGTCCAAATTAAGGCATCCTGAATAAAAATTATGATATCCGATAATATCCGAAGGTCTAAATTATTGCATCTTGGATAAAAATTATGACATCGTATGTCTAAATTATAACATCCAGGCATAGATACATGTTGTATCGAAAATATGGCATCGTAGGTTGAAGTTATGGAATCGTAGGTTAAAATTTCACCACATTTGGAATGCCACAAAATATATACCCACAAAAGAGAGCCATTACATCTTATCAAATAAAATGAAAGGTATCTATACATCAAACTTTCATGTGCTTCCACTTCCTTTGGATTTTGTAAAGTAATTATATGAAATACTGCATATGGTTCACTACATTGAGCCAAATAAGAGTAAATAAATTATGTCATTATGATTATTATGGAGGAACATTCGATGAAGATGATGATGATGATGCAGATCCAACTTCTTCTGCTGGTGCACGAAGAGTCCAATCTGGCTCGAAATCTACTCGTGGATGAATACCAGAAGGGGATGGATGTCCAGGTTCATAATTATGAATGGAAATAGAAATTAGATACGTCGCATCTCTGAGGACTGTATTTATGGAACAAGGGATGTCCTCCAAATTTTCATAGAAACCATAAGTTTGAAGACAGTATGATTTCTACTATTGAAGGTTTTGGGACTGACTCGATCAAGTTGGCCGAAATTAGACACTATCTTCCTAGCAGATTCTGTCCCAAGCATGGTGTGGAACATCAAAAAGATGTAGCAATGCATAAGCCTGCAAATGATGAGGACTAGCCCAATCTCTATAGGACCAAGATCGAACAAAGAAAGTAAAATAAGTATAATGGATGTGGCCATGTCGGACGACCTGCATAAGGGACATTCACGATAGGAAATTAACCAAGTAGGCATTATCGCCTAGCTTAATCGGATCCCAATCAATCCCTAAAGGTCCTAGGTGATTTAGAGCTTCTGCAACTTCGACTGCATCAGGAAGGTCTACCCCTTCTCTTATAGGGTGGACATGCACTACACCACTGTGGAGATTCCAATAGCTGTCCAAATGAACATCTTCGATAGGCAAGAAACTTTGATATTTTTGGACCTACCTTCGATAACAAAATCTTTCATATCATCCATATTCTCTCCACCCACAATGCAAACAAATCCCTTGTTCTAGCGGATAATCACATTCTCAGAGAATAATGTCACATCCCTACATTTTATTCCATTCATAGAGAGCCAGGAATGAGGTTATCAATCCATCTTCTCCATACCTTCATTGAACATTACACCTCACTTGAAAAATATTCTCCAGGTCTCAAGTTCCCACGAAAATATGGAGTTCGAACAGGCAAAACATAAAAATGCCCCTCAGGAATGACCACGATGAAGCCATAACTAAACTGTTCTTCAAGAAGCCATAAAAAGGTATTAAATGGTGGTCATGAGTATCAAGATGTTATATATATTCTTCAGAAAATATATTCTTCAGAAAGTTATATATATTCACATGAAGCCATATATATATTCACAAGAATTCATATATATTGTTCAGGAAGCTATAAAAAGGCATAGAATAGTCATCCTGAGTATCAGGATGTTCTATATATTCTTTGGAAAGCCATATACATTCTTTAGAAAGTTATATATATTCACATGAAGCCATACATATTCACAAAAATTCATTCATATTATTCAGAAAGCTATATCATGCATAATGCAGCCATAAAACGCATCTGGAAGCCACAAAAGGCATCAAGTAGCAAAAATGGTACTCAAAAAGTCTAATAACAATGTAGAAATGCATAAGTGATGTTCATTTATCATGTATATTCACATGAAGTCGTGCATATTATTCAAAAAGCTATTTAATGCATCAAGAAGCCATAAAAAGTCCTTTGAGGAGAGGACCGCTATCCGATGGCCAACCCTCTTGGAAGCACATAACCCAGAGAGAATGCTTTAGAAAATGTAGTTGAAGGTATGCCCCCATGCTGTGCATGGATCCGCACTTCCCCAAGCGAGATGACTGTTTCCAATACGTCCCAAGCCAAGCTGGAACCTACAAGATGACTTCTTCCCTCGAACAATAAGCGATAGCCCCAATCGGAAAGGTGGGCTCCTGTGGTGAAAGGAGCCACCCCATCTCACCATAACGTGCAAGAGGTGAACCTCCACTCTGAATGGAGGTGAGGCGGGGGTCTCCCTCCATAAAAAGAGGAGCCAAATTCAAGCGCACCGTAACCACCACAATTAACCAGCGACATGTGTCGATTGGGGGTTGATCACGAGCACCACCCAAGCTAACACACACTAAATTCGGGCATAAGTGGGTGGTCATGTCGTTTCACCTCCCCTCTCTCTGACTTCGATGCGACATGCATTCAATACGGGCATAGAAGTACGGTGTCATAATATTAATCGTAGATCAAAATATTTTGCTTCATCTATAAAATATCATAATATTAATCTAGAATATCATAATATTGACCTCCGATATCATAAAAAATCAAAATATACGTTCGAAAGATGTTTTACACATAGAATATCATTATTTAACGTTGAATGTTATAATTTCAACACACAATATTATAAAAATGTCAAAAAAAATGATTTTTTTTGTAGGATGCCTACAAGATATCATAATATTGATACATAATATTATAATATTAATCTGGAATATCATAATAGTATCAAAACTATCTTCGATAGGCATTTTACCTATAATATGTTATAATTTTACGGTGAATGTCATCATCTTCATCCAAAATATCATAAAAATATCAAAAAAAATTATTTTGTTTTACCTGTAGGATGTCATAAAAATATTGTAGTGTATAAATTTATGACATCCTGTCCAAATTAAGGCATCCTGAATTAAAATTATGACATCCAACAGTATCCATAGGTCCAAATTATGGCATCTTGGAACAGAGAAGTCTTGGAACGTAGAACTACAACATGTTGGATCGAAAATTAACCATAATGTCATAATTTAACTTAAGAATCATAATTTTAACCCTCCTTGGTGCAATCAAGGAGGCAGTGAGGAAGAGAATGTACTCGGAGAGCAGCGAGTCATCCTCCAAAAGATAAAGGACTCCCCAGCATCCTATTCCTATCCCCTTTTTGTAGCTATCTGAGCCACCACCAGTTGGGTTGTCACCACCCTTCCAGGCTCCCCTTCTTTCTAATTGGGCCCAGCCTTCTCCTAGCAAGACACCAGTCCACATTTTCGATGATATCAAATCCTCCTGCATCGAGGAGTACAAGGCTTCGATCGATTTTAGGAGGAAATCATGGAGGCATCCTCGGTTAGTTTCATCCACAACTTCAATAACTGCAAGGCACGCCTGCGAAGGATGGTGCCAAAGTTGGACCATATGCATCTACTCCAGTAAACAATGATAAGGAGAATTATGGCATCCTAAGTAGAAATTTATGATATTGTAGGTTAAAATTTATGGCATGCTACCAATTATGATATCATGTCCAAATTTTCATAGGCATTACACAGTTAAGATCAGTACATGCTCAATTATGTTAAAATATAAGACCATCTGTTGTAATATATTCTACACCTTTATGAACTAAACATCCGATACATAAATTATGACATCCAGTTAAAATTTACAGCATGTTGTTCTCATATCAAGGCACTTTTCTCCCCATCCCTTCTCTCACCCGTTCCTCCACATCTCCTTTCACACAAACCATTAGGGAGGGACTTTGTTTTCATGCGTGGAGGTGCTCTTCTCCCCACCCTTCTCTCCCACCCTTATTTTTCGTCCCCACAGATCTCCTCTTCTTGCTATCCATTTCATAGGAACTTTCCAAATACCTCCCATTCCAAGGTGTGTGGGTGTGCGACAGCACACCCCTCTCAAGCTCTCTGCAGCCATCCGAGAGGTTGGATACAACTCTCTGCATCCATCCGAGAGGTTGCCACAATGGGAGTATCTTCTATCATATCTTCACCAACAAAGAATACTGGAGGAGATCATACTGGGCACACCTGGTAGCACTAGCTGCTATTTGTAGAGGACTTTGAGCACAGTGGAGAAGACATGGGCATCGAAACACACTGAGAGCTATTTGTAGAGGGCTCAAGAAGATTCTCAGAAAGAAAGGAACAATCCAGAAAGATTCTCAATGCCACACGTGGTGCATAGAGAGATCACATGACACCAACAGTATATGTAGAATGAAGACAATGCATGCCAAAATTATGACATCCACAGAGCAAACGAATAGAAATTATGACATCCTACATCAGAATTATAAATTGAATGTCAACATTATGATATTGTGGCAAATAAAATATTCATGAATGCAGAAAAATGGCATCCCATGTTAGGTTTTGACATCATAGGTTAAAATAATGACATAGTGAAATGAAAAACATACCAGAACACAGCATTATGCAATCCATGGTCCAAATCATGCGGATCAAACTCTCTCTTGTGTTAGTTGGCTGGAGACGTATGCATCAAACTCATCCAAAAATAGATTAGAGGATGGTTAGTTGATCGCACTTATTTGTATGCATGTATGCATCAAATCCACTGATCTAAAAATGGATCAACGGATAATCATGTTCTTAGAGAATGATTCATCATGTCCCTATATTTTCATTCCATTTATAGAGAACCTAGAATGAGGGTTATCGATCCATCTTTTCCATACCTTTATTAAACACTGCACCTCATCTAAAAAATATTCTCTAGATTCCAAGTTCCCATGAAAATATAAAGTTCGAACAGGCAAAACATGAAAATGCCCCTCAGAAATGACCATGATGTCATAAATTTGTTGACTAAATATGACAATTGAGGATGTTTTGTTATTGGGTGTCATAAAATTAAACCACAATATCATAATTTAACCCAGAAATTATAATTCTACTTTCCTGACAATAGTGGCAGAATTATGGTATCTTAAAAAGTTATGAATATTTTATTTTAAAGTAATGATGTTTTGTATTAAAATTATGATATTGTAGGGCAAAATTATGACATCCTCAACATAATATTCAAAATCCATATCAGTTAGGTGTTTTACCTATAGGATGTCATAATACTAACATATAATATCATAACTCCTCAGCAAAATGTCAAAATATTGCCAAAATTCTCTGGTATTTATAATGGTTTGTTCTTTACATGACCAAGGGCCCCTCTATCGTCAAGTCTAACAATTGGAAAGAAATAGATACATAAATTTTATGATACCATAAAAGTATAATAGGATGATATAACGATGTGGAAGAATGTCATAAATATCGATCAAGATGTCATAACATGCAAAGGAAGGCTACCGTAATGCTTCCTGCTAGCCTATATGACTTTCCAATAGATCTTATGATATTCTATATTCTATTTATGACTTTTTGTTTGCTCATTATTACTTTTGATTGCAATGAAAACTCAAACAACATTCACAATATCAAAAAAAAAAATAGAACGACAAGACAATTCAAGATGAGGTCCAACATATCTATGGTCATGACTTACGATGCAAACGAAGGCTTCTGTTGAGTCAAATGAATAACATGATGTCATAAAATTAATATGGCATCAAAAGAAGGAAGAAAAAGTCAAAAATTTTAATCGAGGTTACATAAGATGCAGATAAAAGTTTTTCACTAATCTATTTCTCTCCTATATGACTTCTCGATAGCAGTTATGACATCTTATTACAGGGTTATAACTTCTTGTGCTCCTCTTATTCCTTCTGTTGCAATGATGAGTCAAACAGAGTACAGGATATCATAAATACATAATAGGATGTCATAACAATCACTATAACCTCAATAGGGCTATTGGAGTTGAAACGTTTCTGAGAGCAGTGGGAAAAAGAGACTGCTCACCCTCCATGCCCCCACAGAGAGGTACTAGACCTTTCTAAGAGCAAATTCCACCCTCGTGTGCCCTTACCTTTTCAACATTCCTTGGAAGTTCATCAAGAAGGCATAGCATGCAGATGAAGGCTCCTATATTGCTTTTTCTGGCATATATGACCTCCGAACAGTGACTATGACATTCTGTTACCCTTTATGACTTTCTGTGGGATCGTCATGACTTCTTATTGCAAGAGAACCTTAAAGGCCCCGAAGCTGAAGCAAGAAGATGAAGGAGAGAGAAATGAAGCTCTCTTAATGGCCAAGTAGGAGGAGAAAAAGCTTTGATTTTTTAAGGAAAAGGGCATTCTTGTCAAATCATGATTTCAAAATATTGATTTGATATGTGATAAATCCCTCCCCACTGCATGCTAGTACATCTTATCACATTAAACATGACTTCGGACGACAGACATTATGGATTGGAGACGGCACGAACAGGCGGTGGGACCCCTCCACATGGAGGAATCAGTGCAGTCAGTGCACTCCACGTCAAATTTTTTGTGCCACAATCGGTGCGCAAAGAATTTCTCCATGGTCCTTTATAAATTATGATGTCTTATCTATTTTGTCTAGGAAGATTTTGTCAGATTAATTATATTTGTATTATCATATTTTATTAAATTTATTTATTTAATTTCAAAGTCCTCGAGTTATTGTTTAATCCAAAGGATTTTAGCACAACAACCTTAGTTACAACATACTCGACCTCAATCGTGAAAAATACAACTGATTTTTGCTTCTTGCTAAACCATGAGATTAAATTCAACCCAAGAAGTTGGCAAGTTTTTTTGTTAATTCTACACCCTCCATATTCAGCATCAGAATATCCAATTAAGTGAAGAGTGTTTGGAGTATCACAATCTTAGATTCTAGATTTTGAGTGCCTATTAAATATCTAAAAATTCTTTTTACAGCAAGCAAATGAGATTCTTTTGAATTGATTGAAATCTAGCACATATCCATATACTAAATAGAATGTCAGACCTACTAGCAGTAAGGTAAAGTAGAGATTTGATCATACCTCGATAGAGCTTTTATCTATATTTTTATCTTTTTCATCCTTTTCAAGTTGGAAAGATAGGCTCATGGGTGTTTCAATGTCCTTTGCAATCTCCAATGTCTTCCTTTGTTTGCTTGACTTGAAGCCTGAGGAAGAAATTGAGCTCTCCCATCATGCTCATTTTAAATTCATCCTGCATTAGCTCAGCAATTCTTAGTAAAGATTTTCATTAGCAGTATTCAAGTTTGTAAGATGGACTCATGGGTGTTCCAATATCCTTTGTATTATCCATCCCAAA
>KE505220.1:146999-163031 GCA_000441515.1 Elaeis oleifera | reverse complement strand
TGTCTTGTGGTGCAGCATATATGTGCAACATTTTAAAGCAGTATATGGTAATTAGTGTTGTCTACTAATATAGCTAACAATATATGAATTGTTTATGTGTTATATATTATTATGCTTTTTTTGTTATAGATGTCTAATTCTGGTCCTTCTAAAAAATTGATGGCTAATAAAGGGGTAAGTGAGAAAAAGAAGTGGCCACTCTTTTCTGAGCCAATGATCCAAAACACACCATAATTCAGTCACTCACATCCCAGACATCTATAACCATCATAAAATACTCCATTACATCATTTTCCTACATCAGAAACTCATGTTCCCCAAATTATTCCATCACACGCCCTCTTATCTCAAACTATCCCACCTCAAACTACCATATCTAATCCTCCCATATCTCAACCTCCACCTGAACCTACTCAACCTCAACCCATTCCTTCACCTCTAGTCGCACCTTCTATGCATCATACTCCATCTATTGTCCCTATTATGGTCCCTCCTAGGAAATCATCTCCATCTGCTAATCAAACATTGGGTACTTCATCTAGTCAAGTTGGCATTGGTGGAGATGATCAAGATAGTCGAATTCGGATAGAGCCTGATAGAGATGGCTGAGTAATACATGTGTTCACATGTGATATATTACTATTTATATTAAAATAAGTAAATATTCTTGACTTTTTTATTGAAAATAGATTTGACGAAGACCATCACAAAATGGTTATTGATGCCATTGCTTCATGCATAAAAAGTAAGTTTGAGAAGGCGAAGCCGTCAGAAAAAATTTTCTCAAACTACTTGAGATTTTTGCTTTGAAGAATTTAAGGTAATGATGTGTAAACTTTAAATTGATTGATAAATGTGCATATATTGTTTGATTAGTACTTTGCAATGTGACATGTCTAACTTATTTTCATATGTTTATCACCATTTTCAAAATAATTATAGAAAAATTTAAGCGGCTGCCTGGCCATAATGATATAATTAGAACAAATTTTGAAAAAAGGTTCATCTAAAATTATTCAATTGTTTTAAGAGCTTAGAAAGAACTTGAACCACAAGCCAGATTAGATAGGAGATACTGTATGTAGAGAAATGAAGGCTTATTAGTAGTCTCCTGAATTTCTAACTAAGTCAATACAAAATAAGATGAATCGAGATTCTTGTGCGGGTGCCTCCCTTCACATTGGTGGATTCGTACCTCATCATATCCATTAGAAGAGAATAGTATTATTTTTTTTTTCTTTTTTCAACTTTGTCACTATATTATATCAAACCAAATTGGCCAGATCAGTAGGTGGGAGGCTCCCCGTAGCTTTCTTAGATACCAACAAAATTTGCTAGACCAGCATATGGACCTAATTAGAAAATCACCTTTCATACTTTCCTCGATACTAATTGATCAAATAAATTTGATATTTGAATTAAAAGTGAATTCCGACATTACAACTTAATATAATTTTAAGAGGGACTTTGAACTGATCTTGACACATCCTAACTACAACTACATAAAATGTGTTAAACATATTATGCAATTCGGCATGCTTTTACAAGTCATAACAATAATCATATAATCATATCAAAAATCATATAAGGGTGCAAAAATGACTTAATATATATCAAACATATCAAATAAGAAAGCAAACCCTAATCAAATTAGGCATGCATAACACCCTTAACCATAAATCGATTTGAGCATCTAGCAACTATGAAATAATAAATTTCAAATTATTATAAATTCATAATTTTAATAACTAAAATTTAAATTCATGATTCATATAAAGTCAAAAATGATTTTTGATTTTAAAAAATTGATACTAAAAATCGATGCAATATTTTTGGCAATATATGAACAAGAATAATTCTATACTACAACTTTATACTTGTTTGATCGAATCTAACAACGGTGGCTCTGATATCACTGTTGGATTTCGATCATGTAGTAAAAATTAATTTAAATTTTAAATAATAAATCAATAGCTTTAACAGTTAAAATTATCAAGCCAAAATTCAAACCCTAGAATCACCTTGCCGATGTCGATCAAAACAAAACAAGCATGCAAAGGGATAGAATTTTATACTTTCACCAAAAAGTAATATGACATGATGATGATCTCCACAAGACTCTAAAGTAGAAGTCCTCCAATAATGATCCATATGGAAGTTGGCCCAGGTTCTTCCTAATCGGTGTGCTGCCGTAGCCTTGTCTTCTTAAGAACGCTATCAATTTCGAACTCGAAGTACGATCACATCAAAGCCCAATCATCTTCGACCTTGCCACCAGAATTATGTTAAAAAGATACTCTTCAGATGTCTCACAACCTAAGATTTGATTTTGAGCTCCAACATATGAAAAAATCAAATCCTAAGGCACACTAGCAATACTTGCTAACTATCTCACCACCCTTCTTACAACTTTTGCCTCTCAATTTTTTTACCTTTTTTCAAATTTTTCTAGAATTTTTTTTCTCTTTTACATACCATTTATCTCTGATTTTCATCCAAAATCAAGCACCAAGTCTATATGAGATGCCCCATATAAATAGGTGACCATGGGACATGAGGAAGGACCAAGGAGCGCCAACCTTTGATGCTCCACTTTCTCATACGGTGAATTAAATCACCGTGCATTATTTTTGGCACAAAAGAGCCTTCACATAGAAGAACTGCTCCCCTTCTACACCTCATAAATTTTTTAAGAAAAAATGGTGTGAAATCATAAAGGATCTGGATGAGAATACAAGGCGATAGGATAAGATAAGAGCGCTCATTAAGAAGGACTCTTCATCTTCCCATGTTAATTAAGAGGGGCAGCACTTTTATTTGGTATGAACCTGGTGGGCGTAGAGGAGTTCTTCCACACTTAAAATTATTCCAAGTTGGATAAGAACTCAATTAAAATGGACCCAATCCCATTAGGTCAAAGATAACTGATCTAGTTTAGCTCAAACACTTTAAACCGAACCAATTTAGGAATTTAGATTAATACAATGTGCCAGCATATCAATTAACCATAGAATTATATTAAATTCTAACTAAATCAAATCAAGATCAAATTTTAAAGTATGTAACCCATTAAGTTCTAAATCTAGCCAGCAGTGGATCCAGACTCTCGACGTAATCCTAATCCGATCAGATTAAGTCAGTCGAAGAATCTCAATCAACTAAGACTCTTCCTAATTGATTCTTGAATTAATTTTTTAATTTGATGAGTCTACAAGTTAAGATTGATATCTAGTAATGTGTCATGACTATCTGAAAGATTTAAAATTTTGATAAAAAATTATCAAAATATCCTTCAGTGGTAAGTTACCATATAATTCAATCCTTCAGTCAAACAATATCTCAGATGAGCTATGGGTATGAAAATATGTCAAATCCAATTGCTTATCTATATGTATCTCGATCAGAAGGTAATGATTCAGTTGATGATATATTAAAAAAAATTTTCTAATTATCATCCTACTTTGGCCAAAGACTTCCAAAATCACCGACCTATGAGATCACATAGAATGTTCGCTCTCCTTATTAGGAGTGACTGATCCCTTATTGATCACTCATAACCTTCATGCATACTTCACCACATCCAGAACATCCTATAAAAAGATCAGAGAATCAAGTTAGAAAATGAACCAAATATGGATCATGTACATAAGGTACTATAGCGATCTCAAGTCAAAGGATCACTTACACAACTCCCACTAGAGAATTATCAGCTGACATATAATAAGACTCCATCTGATATTCTCTCACAGGTCTATTTAGTAAACTCATTCTCCAATAAGCATCCATATCCTTATATTAGTGTCACCACACAAGTGGTTGTGAGATCAACCACCCTTATTTCTGAGCATACATAGGATATGCCAGTCTTACCGGTATCATTGATCTCCAACTGAATGAACCAATGACTAGAATATTTAGGTCATGGCTATCAAAGTTTTAGGTCTCACTGGCATGATCTCATCACAGTTCTAAAATCATTGTCCGAACCTATAGGGTTCATTATAATCTTAAAAATAATAAGATGCAGCATATAATGAATCAAAAATATCTATTTTATTAATAATATTAATATCAATTATATGAGTCTGAAAGATAAATTATAAAAATATCCTATCGCATCCCGTATGTAATTAGCTTGTAAAGCATTATTCTTTCATCTCTGTTTTTAATCAATTATAGAAGGCTCAAAGTGGGACAGCTCCTTCACTTTTAGAATTTATTTTGTACTCATCGAAGAAAGAAGCATCAGAGTTGGGTGGGTGCAAAAGCTGAAAGTGCTTATATAAATTTTAAATTTATATCTGTTTCTACTATAGTTTCAGCTGCTAAGTAAGAGTACTTCATTCTTTGAAGCTACTGTGGGTGTTCACAGAAAGTCATATATATTCACAGAAAGTCATATATATTTATAGAAAGTCATATATATTCACAAAATATATATTTATAGAAAGTCATATATATTCACAGAAACTCCTATATACTCACAGAAAGTCATACTAGGTATCAGAAAGTCATAAAGGGCATTTCATCACTGAAAAATTGGAGAAAAGAAAAAGCTGGGTAGCATTAAATGTCCATCCCATCTGAATGCGCTGCATGTCCCAATGTTATTGGACAGTGCACTAGTATTGTACCATATACAGTGTATAAAAAATTAATCTCTAGCTAGCTTAATAGTAATCACATACTATTCTATACTCTTTATTTTTGTGTGATAGTTTTATGGTTGAAGCATAGCATTAATAGTTTTATAGTTCAGTTGCTGTGGGTGTTCACAGAAAGTTATATATGTTTACAGAAAATCATATATATATATAGAAAGTCATATATGTTCATAGAAAGTTATATATATTCACAAGAAGTTATATGACAGAAATCATATATATTTACAGGAAGTCATATGATAGAAGTCATATATATTTACAAAAATCATATATATTCACAAGAAGTCATATATATTCACAACAAGTTATATTAGGTATTAGAAAGTTATAAAAGATATTTTCATCATTAAAAATTAAAAAAATATTGAACAGCATTAAATATCCATCCCATCTGAATGTGCTACATGCCCCAATGTTATTGGACGGTGCATTAGTATTGCACTGCATGTGGTGCACAAAGAATTAATTGTTAGCTAGCTTAATAGTAATCACATACTATTCTATACTCTTTATTTTGGTGATAGTTTTATGGTTGAAGCATAGCATTAATAGTTTTATAATTTTAGCTACTGTAGGTGTCCACAGAAAGTCATATATATTTATAAAAAATCATATATATTCACAGAAAAGTATATATATTCACAAAAAATCATATATATTTATAGAAAGTCGTATGACAGAAAATCATATATATTCACAAAAAATCATATGACAAGAAATCATATATATTTATAGGAAGTTAATATATATTCATAGGAAGTATATGATAGGAAGTCATATATATCTACAGAAAGTCATATGACAAAAAGTCATATATATTCACAGGAAGTGCTATATCTACTAGGTATCAAAAAGTCATAAGGGCATTTTCATCACTAAAAAATTGGAGAAGAAAAAATTGAATAGCATTAAATGTCCGTCCCATCTGAATGCACTATGTGCCCCAATGTTATTGGTCGGTGCGCTAGTATTGCACTGCATATGGTGCATAAAGAATTAATCGCTAGCTAGCTTAATAGTAATCACATACTATTCTGTACTCTTTGTTTTTATGTGATAGTTTTATAGTTGAAGTATAGCATTAATAGTTTTATAGTTTTAACTGCTGTGGGTATTTACAAGAAGTCATATATATTCATAAGAAGTTATATATATTCATAGAAATTATATATATTCATAGAAAATCATATGATAGAAAGTCATATATATTCACAGAAAGTCATATATATTTATAGAAAGTCGATATATATTCACAAAAATTATATGATAAGAAGTCATACATATTCACAGAAAGTCATATAACAGGAAGACATATATATTCACAGAAAGTCATATATCTTCATAGAAAGTCCTGTATACTCACAGGAAGTCATACTAAGTATCATGAAGTCATAAAGGGCATTTTCATCACTGAAAAATTGGAGAAAAGAAAAGCTAAACAGCAATAAATATCTATCCTATCTTAATATGCTACGTGCCACAATGTTATTAGGCGGTGCACTAGTATTACACTGCATGTGATGCCCAAGAATTAATCACTAGCTAGCTTAATAGTGCTTACATACTATTCTATACTCTTAGTTTTTGTATGATAGTTTTGTGGTTGAAGCATAGTGTTAATAGTTTTGTAGTTTCAATTGCTGTGGGTATTCATAGGAAGTCATATATGTTCACAGAAAGTCATATATATTCATATAAAATCATATAATAGGAAGTCATGTATATTCATAGGAAGTCATATGACAGGAAGTCATATATATTTAAAAAATTAATATATATTCACAGAAATCATATGATAAAAGTCATATATATTCATAGAAAGTCATATATGTTCACAGAAAGTCCTGTATACTCATAGAAAGTCATACAAGGTATCAAAAAGTCATAAAGGATATTTTATCACTAAAAATTGGAGAAAAAAATTAGACAGCATTAAATTAACATCCCATCCGAATGCTCTACGTGCCCCAATATTATTGGACGGTGCGCTAGTATTACACCACATATGGTGCACAAAGAATTAATCGCTAGCTAGCTTAATAGTAATCACAATTCTATACTCTTGTTTTATGTAATAGTTTACGGTTGAAGCATAGCATTAATAGTTTTGTAGTTTCAGCTATTGTGGGTGTTCACAGGAAGTTATATATATTTATAGGAAGTCATATATATTCATAAAAATTATATATATTTATAAGAAGTCATATATATCAATCAAAAATCGTATGATAGTAAGTCATATATATTTATAGGAAGTCAATATATATTCACAAAAAGTCATATGATAGGAAGTCATATATATTCACAAAAAGTCATATATATTCACAGGATGTCATATATGAAAGTCATATATATTCACAAGAAGTCATATGATAGGAAGTCATATGTATTCACAGGAAGTTATATATATTCACAGAAAGTTTTATATACTCATAGAAAGTCATACAAGATATCAAAAGTCATAAAAGATATTTTATCACTAAAAATTAAAAAAAAGGTTGGTAGCATTATAGTCCTGTACTAAAATTTTACTTCTTTTTCAAACTTGTTTAGTTGGCTGCCTAGTTATAGTAGTAGGTTATACTATCAATCAGCTTGCTTGTAATCTGTTGATTATTCTTTTTATTGTCTTGTTAAAGTTTTGATTTGTATGATTTCAATGTAGTAATCTTTTGAAAACAAGAAGTCAAACTTAACTAATCAAATCGCATCAACTGAGGGTGGAGAAATTACTGATGGTAGTGAGCAAACACAGCCTATTCCATATGATGGGGATATCTGGATAGATGTATTTGGGAAAAGAAGAAGGGAAGAGTCTTTGGACTTGGTTCTGTAAGTAGAAGTTTAAAACAGTCCTCGTCTTCCAAGCAATCATCAACCATTATGCCCGAGGATTATGTTGAGATAAAGAACCAAGTTCATCCTTAACTGCATCATTACAACAAGGGCAATATGAAAAAGAAGAAATCAAAACTCAGATTGCTGAGACTAATAAGAAATTAGAATACTTGATGGAACATCTAAAAGGATCTTCTTCTCATGCATTAACTCCATCTCAACATGCAGAAGATGATGATGATGACAACGAATATGACAATGATGATTAGTATGGTAATGATGGTGATGATGATTATGATCACATGTAGCATTAATGTATATGAATTACAACTTGTGGACTACTTACATTAGGAATTTAATATAATCTTTGTTTGTGAATTAGAATTACTTAGTTAATAAATTTTTAGCATAGTTTGAATATATGTGATCAAGATTTTTTTATATTTATTGATTTTATATTGATTAAAATATTTTATAATTTTATTATATATATTAAAATTATTTTTAGGAGCAATTCAAAGTCAAAATATTGTTAATTATAATTGGATATCAAAAAAATTCATGAAGATTTTTCTACAAAATTTTGTTAGTTATGGATTTGATGGAGAATTTCTATACAACTTAAGCAACTTAACAAATTTTTCTATAGAATTTCTTGCAACTAACATTTCTTGGAGATTTTTCTATGAACACTACCTGGAGATTTTCTATAAAATAATTTTTATGGATTTAGCTGCAGATTTTGCAAGTAATTTCAAAAAATATCATTTTCTTGTGAATATTTTCTACTAATTTTTTTGTGAATAATTTTTCTGTAGATTTTTTTGTCGAAGCTTTCGATCTTGCAATGCCAAATTCTTGTAGATTTTCTATGGTCTGCAGTTGCTGTGGATTTTCTTGTGCATATTTTTTGTGAATTTTCTATGGAGTTTTCTATTAATTTTTTTGTGAATTATTTTTTTACAAATTTTTTTGCAAAAATTTTTGAAAATTTTCTATGAATTATGTTCCTGTAGATTTTCTGTAGAAATTTTTTGTGGATTTTCTGTGACTTATTTCTATGGATTTTGTTGGAACTTTATTTAGAAATTTTGCTGGAATCTTACAAATTTTTTCGTAAATAAATCCTTAGAAAAAATTCTTTTTCAGCTCTCTTCCTCATGAAAAAATACCTACAAATTTTATCCATTACCTATGGAAAAATCAGCAAAAAATTTCTCATGAATTTCTAAAATTTGTAGGAAATATTATCCATGAGCGTATTTCCTACGAATGTTTTTCCATAGAAAATCCATAGGAATATCATTTTCTATGGATTTTTAGCTAAAATCTGCAGGAAACAAGAACTTTTCTTGTAGTGTAGGCCATCGAATTACCTCTGGTTGTGGTGTTAATGACTCCAATAGTAGGTCAATTTTTTGAATTTCCTTCGAGCTAGGATGGCTTAGGTCGGGCTTCATTTTGTTCTCGCCAATCTCTGAGGTATTTGTCGAGCCATCCTCATTAAATAAGCTCATCGATCTTGTCCTTAAGCTAGATGCATTCCTTGATGTTGTGCCTATGATCATAGTGGAATAGACAATATTCTTTAGGTCATGTTGGATCGGTGGAGCTCGCATCCTCCTCAAATTTGGCAACTTTTCATTGTTCTTGATCTCCATCAGGACCTGTGTCCTTAGGGCATTTAAGGGAGAGTAAGTAGAAAACCTCCATGGTGGGGAGCATAATAGCCGACCCAAGGTGGAGTCCTAGATCGACATGTCCGTGGAGTTCGGGATCGATGCCAACTCCTCCCATATTGGTCATCGTGTCTCGGCCTGCTCTTTTTTCTTTGTTTCTTCCCTCTTTCCTTAGGCTTCCTCTTAGGCAACCTTCGTATAGCTCCATAGCTTCTTTGATATTGATATATTTTTTGCCTAAGCTAGCATTTTGTGAAATCCTTCAGGTACCTATTCTTTAGGAAGAAGAGAAATTGGCACTTAAGAAGGCCACCCTTCAAAGCAAACATGGTGACTAATTAGTCAAGGTTGCATACTTCAAGTGTAGTCACATTGAAACAGCTCACAAAATCTCTAAGAGATTCTCCCTCCCTTTGCTTGATGTTCACTAGATAGTTAGATCCGTGGTGTTGTCTTCGACTTTTGATGAAGTAGGCCACAAATGATTGGGCGAGCTATTCAAAGAATGGATCAAGCTTGATTGGAGGCTCGAATACCGATATCGAGCTATCTTCTGCAAGATAGAAGGGAATGCTTGGTAGAGAATTCCATCGGTGACTCCATGCAGAAGTATGAGAGACTTGAAACTAAGTGGTCCATTGGGTCAATCATCCCATCACATGCCTCCAGCTATGGCATTTTAAATTGATTCAGGATTAGCTTGGCCATGATCTTCTTGCTAAAGGATGGGTTGGCATTGAAGCCGACCTCACTATTTGTGCCTAGGCCCGATCACGAAGCACTACCATCTATCGATTCACGTCTTGGAGCCTTTGACCCACATTGGCATCCCATGTAGTGTAGTCTTCTGAATGTTGAGGTGTAGAATGTGCTGAGGTGGAATCTTTCCCTAACTAAGGAGTCAAGGAACATTTTCAGTGGCCATGTTTTGGACTTTTTGGTGGGCTATGCTGACTTTGTTGTGCCTGATTTGGACTATGAGGGAGCAGCTGAGGAGGTTGTTGTTATAGAGGTGCTTGCTGAGGGACTTCCCTTGAGCCAATGGTTGCCTGTTGGATCACCAGGATAGCTATAGGCAATGTTTGTACCTACTAGACTAGCAAGTTGAACTATTCGAGGGCTACCCCTGGAGCATGTTGGGTGGTGAAGGTTGGACCTTGGGCTAATGGGATGGTACTTCGACTTGGGGAGGTACCTCAATTGGCTGGGGCTACACCTCGGCTAGCCTAGGTGCTGTCCCATTGGAGTGGCATGAAATATTCAATCCCCCTCTTTGAGGTCTCCTGATGGCCAAGTTTCTCTACTCCTTTTCGAAATCAAATCTTGGGCTCTTTCTATAGCACCAATTTATTGTTGTTGGTGCCCGATCTGATGTTGGGTTGGTAGATCTGAAGTAGCTAAATGCCAGCATCGAACTGATCAAGAGTGGTCCCTTGCCAGAATTTTTTCTAGTAGGGACCCTCCAATGCTCAATTCAGTCATCAAAGAACAACGAGAAGGAGGAAGAAAATGGAGCTTGAGAGCATACCAGGGGATCCCTTTTGCCCCCTATTTATAGATAGAGATAACTGGCTATCTCTACAAAGGAAGTAGGAGTGATTGAGAGAATCATGCTGCTTTTGCCTTATTTGACCAAGACAAGCTGTCACTTGATAGATTTAGAGTGTATCTTGAATGCAGACTAGATATAGTAATAACTTGGTGCATAACAACCATCGAGAATCTTAATTTGAACCTCAGCTAATCAAGCATTGAGACAAGTAGGTCAGTGACTGACCAAGGCATAATGAACATTGGTCATGCCTGAAGTAACTAATATTCCATGTCAGAAGGGTGGTGGTGGTCTCCTGGTAGAGAGGGGAGAAATAGGAGTGGGTCATGCCCTCATCTATTTAAGCTATGCTTGGTTAGATGAGTGGCCTTGCTGCTGCTGAGCTCTCATGTTTAGAGAGCGCATGGGTGTCACAAGGAGGGGTTATGATGTGTGCCCTCTTTGTGTTGGCATCTGAAGAGGATGTGAGGATGTGCATCTCTCTCTATGCTACTACAGGTTATAGTCGCCAAAGAAGAAAAAAGGCCATATTAATAGTGCAATCAAGTCGACTGAGTGGAGCAACTAGAAGCTCGAGTTCAATTTGATTCAAAATATCGAGATCCAATACTCGATTCAAGTTCGATCAGCTTTAATATCTCAAGTTCAAACTCGACTTGATGAAAAATTAATATTCAACATCAACACAATTCGATATCAATCGAATCATATTCGAGTTCAAATTCAAATTTTAGTCTACTCATAATTAATATATATATATATATATGTTGAGGTAAATCTTTATCTCTCAACCGACTAAGCGGGCGACTGATTAAGAGGACCATGCCGACTTCAATATCGGCCGACGATCCAATTCGGAGTTCAACCGACTATGACCGATTAAGATTAACTCAGGTTTCAACTGACTAACTTTAGCATGAGAGTCGATATCCGGCTAAATACTTCTTCGATGTCTTGCTGACTATCTTGATTCCAAAAGAATAGGAGTCGAGCGATAGTTACTCAACATGGATGTTGATTACCCACATTCATGAGATCATGGGGTATAATAATCATCCACTGATGACTCTTTACTTGGTTATATTGACGGTTAATAAGGTAACCGCCCACTAAAGGCAGCAACTCCCATGTCCCAAATTTTAAGGGGTAGGAGTTACATAGTAATGAAATTCTCCACCCTGTATAAAGTGGCAAGTGGGGGGAATAGGATAAGATTTTTTGACTAAACTCTTTGCTCTCGTGCTTTGGTTCTTTTTACTGTTCACTATGTCCGACTGACTTAAGCATCGAAAGATCTCCCACCGGACCACTTCCAATAAGCGGGCTTGATTTTGTAGGTTCTTTGCTATTTAATATCTAGGCACAACACCTCAGCTCTCAATCGACCATCTTGTTGGAGATTTGCGGCAATAGTTTGGTGTGCCAAGTAGGAAGAAGGTGATTTGTGACACTTCACAGCAAGAATCATGGCCAATATGAGAGCACAAAATGCTTTAATCAGTTTTGCTCGACGTTCATCCCAACGTAAGGCACTTTCAATAACCAATGCAGAATCTAATGCTTCGAATTCGATAAATATGGCAGACCAATAATAATTTGTTGCCCTGGTGCAGCAGGTGCAAACTGTTAAGAAAGCTGTGTATAGTCTATAGTAGACTATGGGATAGCAATGGCAACGATCAGAGAAACCGATATCGCAGGTGTGCTATTTAGGCACAGTCAACAGGCCTTTCCTCCGCCCATCAGCAAACTCAACACTCTCATCATACCGATCCTCAACCTATCCGACACTCGCATCATGCTAATTTCGGCATATCTAGCATGTCGATTCAAAGGATCATCGGTCTCCTTCCCATGATGAATTTCAAAAAGGAAAGAGACCTCGATCACTTCCAAGCTCTCCTGGAGAAGATTTTATCCCAGGATATTTTCGACATTCCAATGAAACCCAATGATGGTTGGATACTACGATCATAAGCTATGGAAGCTTGACTGTTCGCTTAATCTACTTCAGCTTGATAACTGAGATTCTATCGACATCCTTGGCTTCAACACTCATCCCCCATTCTCTCAATGAATTATGGACAAGCAAATTTCTATCCGATTCAAGATGCCACAAATAGAGCCATATGACAGCTCTATCGACCCGCTTGATCATCTTGAGAGCTACAAGGCTCTCATTCTACTTCAAAGAGCTTCTGATATCCTTCTGTGCATTGTCTTTTGGTTACTCTTCGAAAAAATTCTTAGGCTTGATATTCTAGACTTCAGTCGGGAAGCATCTGATCTTTTGAACAGTTTGAACAACTCTTTGTGGCCTACTTCAGCACCAGTAGAAGAATGCCACGAACATCTAATAGTCTCTTTTCCATCAAACAGCAAGATGGAGAGCCATTAAGAGATTATGTGGTATATTTATTGCCACCACATTGGAGGTCTGAGACTTCAATGAATCTACGGCCATCTCGGCCATAAAAGGAGGTTATGGAGCTTCAAATTCACCTATTTCTAGACAAGATGCTCCTCCGAACATATGCTGAACTCCTCGAATGCGCATGAAGTATATTTGCACTAAGGAAGGTGATATCGACCGACGCCAATCCGAAGGCAAAGGTCGAAAGAAGATGAAGAAAGATGGAGCCTCAATGGAGACCAACAAAGCCCAAATTGATGGAAAGGCTCCACCTTGCCGACAGGGTCCAAAGCTGAAGAACTTTGGCTATAGATATGACTCTTACACTCCCCTTACTACTCCTCATGCATAGATTCTCATGGAGATAAAAGGAGAAAGCTACCTTCGATGGCCCACTCGATGAAGATACCGTTGACATCTCATAACAGAAAATATACTATCGATTCTATCGAGATCACGGTCACGACGCTGAACAATGCATCCAGTTAAAGGATGAGATAGAAGTTCTGATTCGATGGGGTTAACTGGGAAAGTACCTATGGGATTATCCTACATAACTATCTGCCAATCCCAACCTCAGTCATATCCTGAGAAAGAAACTCATGCTCAACTGACAGCGGACATTATCAACATGATTCTGAAGGACCAATGCCTAGGGGGCATGAGGCTCGAAATGTTCATCAAAATGTTAGCAAGGACACATAATGCCATCATTTCTCCAAGAAAACTTGCAAGGAATTCAAACTCCTCATAATGATGCTGTTGTCATTTTCATGACAATAGCTAACTATGATGTAAATGATGTTTAGTTGATAATGGAAGCTCCGCTGATGTATTATTCTACGATACTTTCTTCTGAATGTAACTTTTACTAATTGACTAAAATCAATCAACATATCCTTAATCAGATTTATGGGTGATCGGTTAAAGTGGAAGGAGAATAGAACTCCCTGTTACTGCTAGACAGTAACCTCGACAATCTACTGTACAGCTTAACTTCCTCATAGTCTCAGTTATTTTGACGTATAATATTATATTGGGATGACCTGGACTGAATGCACTTCGGACTGTAGTTTCAACGTACCATCTACTCGTATGCTTTCTGACAAAGTATGGAACTAATGAAATATGAGGAGATCAATAGCTAATCGGACAATATTACTTAATCATGATCAAAGAAAAAAATTCATGAAAGCCCTTCCGATTGATGGATTGGATCAAAGAGAAGAAGAAAGTCAGAAAGAACTTGCTGTTCAACTTGCTGAACAGCTTATTTCAACCTCTAAAGGAAAGGACCCGACTAAGACCATCCTAGTCGGATCCTTGCGAAGCAACGATCTTTGGGAAAACTTGTGACTTTCCTATGGAAAATATTGACGTTTTGCCTGATCGACTTCCGACATGTCAGATATTCTTTCTAACATAATTGTTCATAGATTGAATGTTAACACCAAGTGTAGGCCTGTACGATAGAAGAAAAGAAGTTTTGCCCCTGAACGACAAAAGACCATCGATGAAAAAGTCAACAAGTTGCTAGCTACTAACTTCATTCGAGAAGCAACCTGCTTGGATTGGCTGACAAATATCGTGATGGTCAAAAAAGCTAACTGCAAGTGGAAAATATATATCGACTACACCAACTTGAGCAAAGCTTGTCCAAAAGATAATTTTTCACTATCAAGAATCGACCAGTTAGTCGATGCTACTTCAGGCCATCAATTGCTGAGGTTTATGGACACCTTGTCTAGATACAATCAAATTCAGATGGCATCCGAAGATGAGAAGAAGATGACATTTATTATTGAGAAGGGTTTATATTGCTACAAGGTCATGCCCTTCGATCTTAAAATATAGGAGCATTGTATCAGCGACTGGTCAACAAAGTCTTTAAAAATCAAATTGGTTGCAATATGAAAGTATATGTTGATGACATACTAATGAAAAATGATGAAGCATCTCTTCATATCGATAACTTAGCAAAAGCTTTCGACACCTTGAGGAAGCACCAAATGAAGTTAAACCCGACTACATGTGCATTCAGAGTGATTTTTGAAAATTCTTCAGATTCATAGTGACGAGACAAGGCATTGAAGCTACTCCCAAAAAGATTAGGACAATTCTCAACATGAAGCCCCCAACTTCTAAGCAAGAAATTCAAAAATTGATCAGACATATCGTGTCTCTCAACTGGTTTATTTTCAAGTCGGCAGAGCGATGCCTTTCGTTTTTCAAAATACTTCGGCAAATGAAGAATTTCAATTGGATAGAAGAATGTCATAAAACTTTTGAAGACTTGAAGTTATATTTGAGCTCCCCTCCTCTCTTGATGAAGCCAAGTATTGGTGATGAGCTGCTTATGTATTTGGCTACATCTTCTGAATTCGTAAGCTCAGTTTTAATCCAAGAAGATAACAAAGTGCAAAAACCCATCTATTACATAAGTTGGATTTTACATGGAGCAGAGATAAGATATTCTTGGATCAAAAGATCATCTACATAATTATCATCACCGTACGATGACTACGCTCCTATTTCCAAGCCCATTTGGTGAAAATCTTAACCGACTTTTCCTTGAGGACTTTACTACAATAGTCAGATACCTCAAGAATGATGGCAAAGTGGGCAATCAAGCTTACTAAGTTTGATCTTTCTTACACTTTTCGACCCTCAATAAAGGCTCAATTACTAGGGATGGCAATGGATAGGGTTTGGTCGGGTAGTGTACTACCCATCCCCAAATCCGAACTTAATATCCTATATCTAAACCCTACCCGATACCCAATCGGATAAGAAAGAGATACCCATCTCCATACCCAACGGGTTCGGGATACCCGTGGGTAACCCATTTCTCCATACCCAATCCATACCCACCCCATACCCAACCCA
>KE505220.1:127812-139194 GCA_000441515.1 Elaeis oleifera | reverse complement strand
TATATATATATATATATATATATATATATATATATATATATAAAGTTTTGGAGTCTCGCATTTAGTCCGACTCACTTGCTCCCCTTGGGCAGCACGATGCATCCCAACTAGACACATGGCGGTCGTGAATATATATATATATATAAAAGTTTTGGAGTCTCGCATTTAGCCCGACTCACTTGCTTCCCTAGGGCTGCGCGATGCATCCCAACTGGACGGATGGCTTTCGTGAGGTGAGTTGAATCCCACGCTGATGAAGGGCAGGCCGTGGTGACCAAGTTAAAAAACAAAAAACGAGCCGTATGGTGCATCCAATTCGGCAAACGGTGTGTTTGGTGAGTGCCGGTCTATGTTGATTATTGAATCGTCAACATCACGGCTGGCGGTGACCTAAACCGGGATCGCCGGCACGTAAGGCGGAGAATTACCGATCACGTAGTCTATATTGAGCGGGATCACGCCTTCCCGCTCTCATCGCCGCCCGAAACAACTTCCATGTATAAAAATCCTACTTGCTCAAGGGGAAGCTTTTTAATAAACCCTGACCACTAGTTCGGAAACTCTCCAGCGAGGTCGCGAGGGGCGGGTGGAGATGGAGGAGTTCCTGAGGAAGCACTTCGATGTTCCGCCGAAGAACCCGTCGGAGGAGGCGCAGCGCCGGTGGCGGAGCGCGGTGGGGATGATCGTTAGGAACCGTCGGCGGCGGTTCCGCATGGTCGCCGATCTCGACAAGCGCTCCGAGGCCCAAGAGAAGCAGCGCAAGATCCAGGTCCCTGCCACTTGTCCTCTCTCTTTCTCTCTCTGTGATCTTCGGAGAAGCTTCCTCTTTCTCTTAATAAATCTGTTATCGAGTCGGTACTTTCTAGAGACATGGGAAAAATTTCTCTCTTTTGTTCTTACAATTCTTTATATGAAGATAGGGTTGCATGTGGATAACCTGTACAAGTGATTTTGAGATAGACAATCGGACGAAGAGGAGTCCGAATAATTTGGATTTTCTTTTTTTCTCTCGCTCTAGTATGGTAGAAGGCGGACGATTCGAACGTCAGAGGACAAAAAAAAGGGAAAAAAAAAGAAGAAGAAGGAAAAAAAAAAAAAACTACGCATTCTAGCAGAAGCACCGCTAAAGTTACGCCTCCGCCCGCTTCCCACGGCGCCAGAGAAGGGGAACGAACTCTTGGGAACCCGTTTGTGAAACAGTAGTCGATTCTTTTTCCCTTCCTTGCGGTTCTCATGGTGCCGGTCCGAACAGGTGTGAATCTAGGGGAGCCGCAGCGAAGCTTCCATGAAGTTTCGCCCGGAGAAAACGATATGAATTAAATTGAATTAAATTGAGTTGAAGACACCGTTAATTTATTTATAGGTATTGCTTGGTTGAACGTTCTGTGTGTCTATTATCTTGTTATGAAACCGACAAATACTCGCTAGTAATTGAGACCAAAAAAGGTGAAGGAAATTAATGGGAGCTGGACATCAGCCCACGTCTTTGATGGGACACTTGTGGTCCGGGGTCCACCTATTTGGCTGGAAAACTCATGCTGACCACATCTTTTAAATGAAACTTTTGTGGGGCCCATGATCAACAACAAATGTGGTCAGGGCATGTTTGGATGGCACCATCTTTGGCTCTTGGAGGAACATGGGCTGAAGGCTTAGGATGCGTTCAGATGGAAAGAAGTGGCAAATTTTCAATGGACTTCTGACTTAATTTTCTTGGGTGCTGGTCGATCTTTGGTACCTTTGAATCTTCCAAATTGCCTTGATCCTATCAACAATTAAAAGTTTCTTTTCAACTTTTGTGGGCAGCACCTCTGATGGATTGCATTAGTAGAAAGCAACCTTTATAATATGATGTTATACAATTATGTTCAGAATCTACATAGTAGCCATCGCCTAGCCATTATTTAACCCTGCTATAATATTTTAAATTCTAATATCTATGCTACTGCAAGAATTTTTTATTCCATAAAAGTCAACTTTAGCGGATAACGACAGTTTCCTATCGGCTATGGTCCATTATCTTCATTGTAATGGCGAATAATGGTCTTTACAACAGCTATTATTCTTTTCTGAATAAACCCAGTGGTGGTCTGAATTGGTTTATTGGCCATTTTTTCTGCTGCAATGATGTTTAAGAGGTTGAGAGGGGGCTCATTATTTAGAGAATTCAGCAATTGAGACCTTGGTAGCAGCTAAGCACCCTTTCCTAAAAATGTAGAGAGGGAGTGTGTGCAAGAGTTCAGGACTTAATTATCAGAATCTAGACCATAACAATTGATCAATACCATTAACCAACTAATTTGAGTTGGATTTATTTTGGTGGGAGAATGGCTTATGTATCTGATAAAACAGTCCATTTTTTGGATCATGTGAGTTATAAAGGGCTGTAATCCTCTAAAGAAGAAAATTATCAATGAATTGAGTGTCCCATCATATGCACATCCAGTGACAGGATGATGTCTGTTTTGTATATGATTGACATGTCCATACACTTGTGATATTTGAGTTAGAGGTGAATAACATTTTGAGGTGCATGGGTTTGCATGGTAAATAGATTTAAATTAACATCAAGTTGGTCAGAGGATCCACCCAAACATAATGATACTAGTGAAACCCTTTTGTGTTCTTGAAACACTTTCGGGTTCTCCAATATCCAGTCAATGTTTGTTATTTGGAAATCTCTAGTCTCTTGGTAATCAATTTCAACATATAAGCATGACTCTACGATCCACATACTATTTCCCTATTTCAGCTTGTTTGAAGGGAAGAAGTTTGTTTCATTTTAAACACAATTTCAAGCAAAACATTTGGTTCTCATCCCAAAGATTCAAAGTAAGGGATCTATATATGTTTGTGATTATTGAATGATGATATCCTTAATAATCTCTAACGTTATAACAGAAATTCTTGGGTGTAACACTTCCACCCTCTTTTGACTCAACATTTTGTTATATTTACAAAAGACCTTTTATGAGAAAAAATTAGTCATCCTCTTTATCTATATGTAAATTTGTTTTTCCTCCTTTTTGGGTTCATGTGGATGTGCAACATTTTCTACATGCTAGTTCTAGAATTCTGGAGCCAAGGTCTGGAAACTCAGTTTCCACTTTGAGCAAGTCCATGGAGCTTCGTTTTTGAGAGTTTTAGAAGTGCTACTCCAACTGTTAGATTTTCAACAAAAAATAATATAAAAGAATCCAAGAAATATTATTACATGACATTTCAGAGTGTTTTGTGCTATAGGTTCTTTATTTTGTAATTTCAACAATTTCTGCTGAAGTTAATTTTAGATGCGTGAAATTCCTAAGTGTACTGCTATTTTGTACCGCAGTATATATTATTTATAACATCTGATTTTTTTGAAAATTCATTGTGTTCATCAACCATGAAGCTTTTTGGTGCCCAGTATATCCAAAGCTTTTTCTTCACTTTTTCAAAAGAGCTCACAAGATATTGAATTTAGCATTTCTTTCTAATATTTGAGTTAAGAAGCATTTATTTCTTATATTTGAGGTTATGGAATGTTATATTTATTTATATAGAAATATTATTTTATGACATGTATTATATGTAGCTGTTCGCAATAGTCTTTATAAATTTCTATAATAAGGGCCATTTTAGAGGCCTTAGGTCATCAAGTGTTATGTTTATTATTTGTTCCCTTTTTTAACTTAAGAAAACAATGAGAAACCACTAAATATCAGCACCATATAGACTATGTACTTAAATAAATGAGGAAATCACCACAATAAGATATCAACACTAAGATTAAGCTTTAAAAAGAGACCATGGCTATTCGTTGTTAGTTTAGGTAAAATGACCGCAGCCCAAAATGGGGCCAAAACCTTGATATCAACTTATCACAAGTGTTACTTGGATGCTAGGGTGATATAAATCTCTCAAGATGCCTACACAGCCTTATCTTGTCGTTATGTGCACAAAAGCTTGCGCATATTTGTGCAATTATCTATGTACATAAACAGATGCAATTATATATGCATATATGAAACATACATGCAACATTGCAAACAGATGTGTATGCATATACTTAAACATATATATGTATGTATGTCTTATATGTTTGTACATGTAGTACATTTATGATCATGTAATTTTTATTCATAAATAAGATGTGAATGCTTATCAAGGAGTCAAACACATAGACTAGACTCAAGATAAAATCAAATTGTATCAGAAGGATAAGATAAGTTAGGTGGAACAATTAACCAAGTTATGTGAAAGCCTTCCATTTGAAACCCTAGAGTCAACCTCTAGTCTCTAGTTGGTTTGACTATTAAGGAAGTTTGGCAATTTGTATCACTTGAGCAAAAGACATTAATAGCATATGTGATTACTTATGTTTTATTTATGAGTAACATACAAACAAGAGAGTGTCATGACAGTGTTTTACCATGGACATTTTAAAGCATGTTAAAATGTTGGTTTCATGAACCATAAGAAAACGTGATGATATAATGAAGTAGTTGAAATAAAGAATGATGGTGCATCTTTGCACTAAGTCTCTTGCTTGGGCAATTGCTTGTGTTCCTAGGCGATAACCTAGGTGATATTCTTGGTCCATCTCTTAATGCCACCCAACATTTTTACAATTACTCCTACAAACACATGAATTTTGAGTATTAGTTAATAGTAATAACATAGGTGGTAAGTAAAATTGTAGCAATTGTTTCCTTGGTAATTTTTTATTAATGTATTGTCAAACATGCCTGTCATGTTGTTGTAGTAATACATTTTTTGGTTCTTCTTCTTTGTGAAGTTTTACCTCTCCCCCCCTCCTTTCTTCTTTTGGCCCATTTTGCTTAAAAACAGTCTGTAAAGAAACAGAAATCAATGTTCACACTGAGGGTTTAAGTTTCTTTGAAACTAAATATCAATTATCAAAGCTTGATCATGTTACATGTAACGTGTCTAAGTTAACAAACTTGCTGCTTATATGCATAGAGTCACTCTAGCCTTTTTCTGAAGCAATGGTCAATAACCCCACCTCACATCTCTTTTATTCCACTTTTTTATGAAAATAGATTTAAAGATTAATAGCCAATTCAAGCCACTCTATAGATCAAGCTATGATGGAGCATGAAGTATGAGTGGAGGGTAGGTTCCGTGGCTTCTCTGTTGTTATATATCGGCCATGATTATGGCTTTTGATATAAGCATTGTCTTTTCTTCATTGCTAGATTTTAGGTAAATGGGATGTGGGTTGACAAAACTCTAATCTTTCTATTTGGTAACAACCTAGGACCTCTACCAAAAAAACTAGTTGGGAGGTATTATTTGGGTTCCTTGGCCTTATGTAGGTATTCGAAATCTACCCAATGCATAGCGGATGTGGGATTAAACACATCGGCACAGCGGATGTGGGATTAAACACATCGGCACAGGTCTTCACATACTCCTTCTGATTAAGCCTTGGCACCCTTGTCAGGCTATGGGTCCAAATTGAAATCCAATTACAAAAATGATAGATCCAATAACAATTATTACGATCAGTCTATGGTCAATCCAAATGGGTCTGTGTTGCAGTGTCTCCTAGTTCACATGGGCTATAGGTTGAGTCTGCTCTAATACTATTTATAACAATCTAGGACCTCATCAAAAAGGTTAGTTGGAAGATGTTGTTTGGGTTCTTTGGCCATGTATAAATACTCAAGATCTATTTGATGAATAGCCAATGTGGGACTAAATATATACCTACACGGATCCTCACATGCATCCAATATAATAAAGATTACCTCTTCCTTTAATCTTATCCATGTAGATTATTAGGGCCATGCATCTTTTACCTTGCATAGATGGTTTTTTATTATACATGTTGTTTATCATCAACAATTCTGACTTCTTTAATGCTTAAATGTTGCATTGATCCCATAATACATCTAATAAAACTTTGCTACTATAATTCATCCAACATGGATCGGTGCATTGTGTTGTAAGACATTGTATTACATGGTGCACTCTGCTGACCCTACCAAACACCCACTCCCCACCCGGATCGAAGCCTAAACCCTCAGGCAAACTGTGCCTAGCCCTTGGGGTACTAAGGCACAAAGTTTATGGGGCTTAACATGCTGTGTAGTCGAACTCCCGTCCCTTGCCTAAAATTAGATATGTTACTGCATGGATAAAATACATCCAAGCTAAATTTTGAGACATCATGCAAACATGTGTTTCACTCCCTTAAAACTATATCTAAGTGTCTTCAACTGATTATATAGTTTATTGCACTTTTTACCTTATATCTTGTACTTCTTTACTTTTCTTGTTTGGATCGATTGAATATAAATATATAACGCTAGTCCATGTTATTTGTGTGTTAGATCTTTTCAGATGATGAAAAGCATATGTATGGGATTTGCTTCATGGAAATTGCTATGCAGATTTAGTATGGTTTAGAATGCTAGATTTATCTGTATAGACCAAAACCATGGTTGAATGTCAAAACGTGCTTAATGTTAGAGGTATGAAAAAGTAGGAGGGACATCTAATCATTCAAGAATCCACTAAGATAATTCATAAGGGATGAGACAAAGGGGTGGCTGGTAAAAAATTGCAAAGCAAGCACGCACTACTCAAAACATCCATAAACAGTTGTTATAGGGGTTCATAAATTACAAACACTCTTAACAAGGGCTAAGAAAGTAGTAGAAAAGACTCGAACAGGTAAATAAAAGTTTTACAAATATTTGATGAACCAAGGAAACTCATGCTAACCAGTCCTAATGTGTTAGTGCTGACACTGACATGTTAGAGCCTCGAAATTTGGAGGCCCTTTTATGATGGAGGATTATACAAATCCAAGAGATGCAAGTTTCAGGAACGTTGAATGTAAGATATAACTCAAGAAATTAAAATCTCCAAAAAGGAGAACAAAAAGTATCACATGTATTGATAATGGAAAATGAAATCCTTTTGCAAGGTTTGGAATGAACTAGAGGTGAATTATGTTGATTCTGTTAGATCACTTACAGTTGGTTGGCTTATGGCATAACTTTGTGGTAACTTATACAATAAAGAACATGATGGCCATTTATAGAGAGATCAAAGATTCAAACAGGTGCAAGTCAGAGACTGATCTGAAAGGTTCAGATTCCAACTACAATTGTTAAATTTCTGATCAGACTTCAGATCTGAAGTTTTCTTGATTAAATTCTTTATGTCGTTTGCATCCAGTAATTTTGCTCATGACTAATGGAAAGCATGACATGTGGTTTCAGCCAGAGTTCAGCACTTCAGCTACATTTATCAAAGTGATACTGACTTTAGATTGGTGAGCAAGTGAAAATAAAGTGGTCAAGATTAAAGCTTAGTAGCAGGAATCTTCTTTGAAAGGTGGCATTCCGGCTCCTAAATTTCCTTGGAAACCAGTCCCTCCACCTGCTTCCTAAGTATTGTCTTACTATTTTTTTAAAGAGACCTTCCCTATGCTTGCATCGGATCCGTTTCCAAAAACCAAGGATTGAAGGATGAACCAACAAGTCATGCTAAGTATCAGAAGCTGTCATGACAAGCTTGAGAAGAAAACTAGAAGGGATGTTGTTTTCCAACAATATAAATGTAAATATGTTATTTCTCCTAAAATATAGAAGGGGTCCATCTCTTCCTTCTCTTCCTCTGTTATATGCAAGTCCAACTAGATTGCTTTTTCACTAGTTTGAATATGGATATATTGTATGCATAGGATTCATTACAGGAGTATTCATCCTAAATTCCAGTCCAAAACCTTCAGTTTATTTATAAATCTTACGAACAAAATCCTGCAGATGGTAAAATCTATATGAGCATGCGTTGTTCCCGATTATTATGCAACTAGTCCTCACCACTCAAATTATTCCCTGTAACTAACCAGGTTCACTAGATACTGTAAGTCTATAACATTGCTTATCAAGGAATTCCATCTTGGTACCGGATCCCATGCCGATGAAATCCACTATAGTGTCGGTATGCGGTATGGTACAGTACGCCTGTGTCGATATAGACGGTTTGGCGTACCGGTACGCATCCGGTACAGTATGGTATGGGGTGTATCGGGTAGTTCGGCCTAGTACGGTATTCCATGTTTCTTATCATACAACTTTTTCATTTATTTGAATTTCATAGTTACGATGGTGATGACAAAGAGGTAGTTTTACCATTTTGGAATGGATTCCCTGCAACACAAAAGATTAAGGCATAACAATAACATTCTTACCATTTGTTGTTTTCTACTGACCAGGAGAAAATTCGAGTTGCCCTCTATGTACAAAAGGCTGCTCTGCAATTTATTGATGGTATGGCCTATATTAACTAAAATCGTTAAGCTTAGCTCTGTTTATTCCTCCCATCACATCTTTATCCACTGCTATCTTCCTCTATGCAGCTGCTAAAACTGAATATCAGATTCCTGAAGAGGTCAGAAAAGCTGGTTTTTATATCAATCCTGATGAATTGGCATCTATTGCACGTGGACACAACATCAAGAGCTTGAAGATCCATGGAGGAGTTGATGGATTAGCTAGAAAACTATCTGTGTCACTAGAGGATGGCATCAAAACAAGTGATTTATCCATTAGGCAGAATATTTTTGGTGTCAACCAATATGTAGAGAAGCCCCCAAGAAGCTTCTGGATGTTTGTTTGGGATGCATTACATGACTTGACATTAATCATTCTTATGATATGTGCTTTGCTTTCCGTTGTTGTTGGACTTGCGACAGAAGGGTGGCCAAAGGGTATGTATGATGGACTCGGAATCATACTCAGTATTTTCCTTGTGGTCATAGTTACTGCAGTCAGCGACTATAAGCAATCATTGCAATTTAGAGATTTAGACAGAGAAAGAAAAGATATTTATTAAAGTGACAAGAGATGGTTACAAGCAAAAAGTTTTATTATGATGTGGTAGTTGGAGACATCGTTGATCTATCAATTGGAGATATAGTTCCTGCTGATGGAGTGTATATATCTGGATATGCCTTGTTGATTGATGAATCGAGCCTGTCTGGAGAAAGTGAGCCAGTGTATGTCTCTCATGAAACCCTTTTTGCTGGCTGGGACTAAAGTGCAAGATGGATCTGCTAAAATGCTAGTGACTTCTGTTGGTATGAAGACAGAGTGGGGAAATTTAATGGAGACTTTGACTCAGGGTGGGACGATGAGACACCTTTGCAGGTTAAGCTAAATGGCGTCGCAACAATTATTGGGAAGATTGGTTTGGCATTTGCGACATTAACATTCTTAGTCCTGTTAGTGAGGTTTCTAGTGGAAAAGGCCATTCATGTTGGCATACTAAATTGGACTCCAGATGATGCTTTAAATTACTGGATTATTTGCAATTTCTGTTACAATAATTGTTGTTGCAGTTCCTGAAGGACTACCTTTGGCTGTGACATTGAGCCTTGCATTTGCAATGAAGAAGCTAATGGATGAGAAGTCTCTTGTGAGACACCTATCAGCATGTGAGACAATGGGATCTGCTAATTGCATTTGCACTGATAAAACAGGGACTCTGACAACTAACCATATGATAGTTGATAAGGTATGGCTCTGTGAAGTATCTAAATCATTTAGAGGCAAGGAAACTGCTAATGATTTGAGAGGTACAATATCGGAAAATGTTATAGACATCCTTCTGCAGTGTATATTTCAAAATACTGGTTCAGAGGTGGTAAGAGGAACAGATGGGAAAAACACCATTCTGGGTACACCAACTGAAACGGCATTGCTAGAATTTGGCTTGGATTTTGAAGGACTTGTCGATACCAAACATCAGGATTGCAAAAGTTAAAATGGAGCCCTTTAATTCAGTTAAGAAAAAGATGTCTGTCCTTGTTTCATTACCTGGTGGGGTAATTCGAGCTTTCTGCAAAGGTGCATCAGAAATCATACTACAGATGTGTGACAAGATAATTGATAGTGATGGAAACACAGTCTCATTATCTGATGAGCAGAAAAGGAATATTGCAGGTGTCATTAATACTTTTGCCTGTGAAGCATTAAGAACACTTTGCTTGGCCTTTAAGGATATGGATGGTGATCATAACGGAGAAGAAATTCCTGCTGGTGGTTACACATTAATTGCTGTTTTTGGCATTAAAGATCCAGTGCGCCCTGGTGTCAAGGATGCAGTTCAGACTTGTATAGCTGCTGGTATCAAAGTGAGGATGGTGACAGGAGACAATATCAATACAGCTAAAGCTATAGCTAAAGAGTGCGGCATATTGACAGAGGATGGTTTAGCTATAGAAGGAACAGAATTTCGCAGCAAGAGCCCTGAAGAAATGAAGAAATTAATACCTAAAATTCAGGTTTCATATCATTCTCTAGTAGATAATGCAATGCAAGGTTTTACGTCCCAGTGGGATTGGGGGTGTTCTGGTCACATTCCTATGAGAAACTAGGATCGTGACAGGGTCGATACTCTGAAACCTATCACACGGGGAGAGGAGGAAAGAAGAAGGAAGGAAGGATGAAGAAAAAAGTGAAAAGGAAAGAAAATGAAGAAAAATGAAAGAAAGAAAGGAAGGAAAGAATGAAGAAAGGAAAGAGAAAGAAGAAGAAAGGAAAGAAAAAAGAAAGGGATAAGAAAAAAGAAAAGAAAAGAAAAGAAAAGAAAGAAAGGTAGAAGAAAATAAAGAAAGGAAAAAAAGAAAAAAAGGAAGGAAGGAAAGAAGGGGAAGGAGATGGAGGATATCTACCGGAATGCAGGACCACTGTCGGAATGGGATGGGACAGTGGGGCGTCCCATTCCATATAGAAACTGGGATACGTCCATCCCATGGGATTTAAAACCTTAATGCAATGACAAATTTGCAACTTCATTGATTACCATATCCAATTCCTATGCTTGGAATAAAATTTCATGTCATTGAAGAGCAAGACCTTCCATGCGGTGAATATTATTCCAATTGTGAATCAGTGAGGGAAATTGTTCAAGTTGTACATGGTCATTGCATTGCTCTAGTTTGAGTATTGATGAAATACCTGAACAATTATTTGATGTCAAGATATTTGTGTGCAGGTTATGGCTCGGTCTTTGCCTTTGGACAAACATACCTTGGTGACAAACTTGAGGAAAATGTTTAATGAAGTTGTTGCAGTTACTGGTGATGGAACTAATGATGCACCAGCATTGCATGAGTCAGACATTGGTCTAGCAATGGGTATTGCAGGCACAGAGGTAAACATTATTTGTACATGATCATTCTTTTACCATGATTTAAGCACAGAAGCTCATTATTTTTAGATCATGTTTTTTAATCCCATTGGGTAGTTTCATTGAGGAAGAAATTCAGGAAAGTAAGGTGCAAGTTGATGACACTTGAAAAATCATATATAAATAATCAAAAGTCAACATAACTGCAGTTTTTTTTTTTGTTCTGCAACC
>KE505220.1:110183-127731 GCA_000441515.1 Elaeis oleifera | reverse complement strand
CATATATAATAATACAAAGTACAACATAACTGCAGTTTTTTTTTTTTTTTTTGCTGCAACCATATGAGTTTTGATTTTAGCAGTTAAGAGTGGTTAAGCTTTAGTTTCATCGGTTGCAATTGATATCCTATAAAACCAGAATTATTGATCACTATTAGGGGAAAAATATGGAGAACAATGAAATAACTCAACTCAAGTAAGCCTTAATCCCAAACTAATTGGGGTTGGCTATAGAAATCCTTTTCCTCCATTCCACTCGATTAAGGGCCATACTTCCTGAAAGATAGATGGAGAACAATAAATAATTCAAGAAAATATATTGGAGATCATTCTAAAGCATGGTGTTCCATACCGACCCAAATTGATCGGTACAATCCGTATCGTACCGTATTGACGGAGAACCAATCCAGTTCATGTCAGATTTTCTGAACTAGATTTTTAGAAAATGGTCTGAACAGGACCGAACCGCCCGATACCAGGCGGTACTGTACGATAATGGTTCGGTCTGATTCGATACTATACGGTACCGGTTCGGTCCAGTTCGGCTTGATTTTTTTTGCTATTGGATGGGATTTTTTGATTTTTAATTATCGGTACGATATCGTACTGGCCGACAACCGACACGGATTCTGGTATCGAGTCCGTGAATCTTGTTCTAAAGTATATTATTTGTTATGGACCTTTGGATGTATTGCCTTACTGATTCTACACTGAAGCAATAATTTTTAAATAAGATATTGATTTTCAAAACTATCTTTAAAATTTAAGAAATTGCATAAGTAGCTTGTATAATATGCAGACCCATAATTAGTTTTGGCTTAAATCCTTGAACTGGCCAAGTTTTCTATTGATTTAGGTCAAAATTGAAATATCCCAGTTTTGGTTCCAGAGCATTTGGTGGAACTTTGAACCATGTTTTAACAATTCCATGTAACGACAATATTGAAATTATCCTATATAGTTGTAGTGATTTTCATTTAACATGTAATTCTTTTTTTGTGCCATATGTACATGCACAACTGTCTTCATAATAGCAACAATTCAAATAACCTCAAAATTCGTGACAAGGATAAACAGATGCATAGCTATGTTTGACAAGAGATTCTGAGTGTCCTATATATTCCTTCGATTTTATAGGAAGCTTATAGATTTCAACTGCAATGAGAAGCTTAAATACTATCGTTTCCCACAATTTTTAACCTTTGGCCTGAAACCGGGTGTACTTTTTTTTCCCTCATTATTGTGTCCATTGGGCTTTCTAATTCCTAAAGAAACTGAAATAATCAACAGCTAAGATAATCAGACCATTTGAACTGAAACAATAGGCTGCTTAAGATAGTCAGACAGGTTTAAAAACAAAGCGGGTTAACCTATAATTCATGTACCAAACAGTAATTGTATGTTTGTATCGCTTTGATGATCAGCTGGTGGACTAGATACTATAAGATAGGATAACTACTGCTTGTAAATTTCTGGAGCCTTAGATGCATGAAAAGGCTAACAACCTTAGTTAATTAATGGTAACCTGGCTTATGAAAGACATTTGTGTAATGTCGTACAAGAATGATCTAGCTTATTCTTTCACTCCTATATGGCTATGCAAGTGTATTTCCACATTGAAGGGTTTGAAGATGCACCCTTGGTGTTTCTGAAAAACAATCTACGTGCTTTTGTAGGATGAACCGATGAAAGGTTACATAAGTTGATGAGTATGGGTAAGGAGCTCTATAACATGCTCCCACATGTTGTAACCTGAAATGAATGAGACATAGATTGACAGGCCTTGTTATATAGCATTCAGAGACCAATGTTTTCTGGTTCCATATACCCTCTTATGTGTTCAAGTTGATTGCGTTTATTTGAGAAGTTTGGATATATTGAAGAGCAGCAGGGTTTTGTGATACCATAATGGAGTTGCTGGGGGCATGTAGGCCTGCAGTTTGTGAGTATACTTGTTAGCGTTCATGCATGCATTGTACCTATAGGGTATTGATGAGAATCGAAAATTCCGCATTTATTTTAGAAGGAGACATGGTAATTTAGAAATTGTGGGATTTTGAATAATGTAATTGAGAGATTTTATCTTGTTTTCATTTTAAGAGATAAGATTTTCATTTTTATTAAGATGTGATTTCATTTGAGATATTTTATCTTGTTTCTATTTTGAGAGATGTGATTTTCATTTTTATTAGGATGTGATTTCGTTTCATTTTATTTTTATCTATTTAAAGACACCTATTGTATTGAGGGGCGGCTTTGAATGACAAATCGAAATTCTAAAGTGTGTTGATTTTTTTCTCTCTTGATTCCATGTTTTCTTTTATTTTATTTCCTTTCCTATTTGCTTTCATGCATTTTTGGTGCTGCATCAAATGGTATCAGAGCACTGTTAGATCACTTTCTGTGCACTGTGCAAATTGCTTTGAGGTAATTGATCTCATCTCATATAAGGTATGGTTCCTTCAATGAACCTTGTGACTTCTTCAAATTATTGGGTAGCTTCTACGATTCCTTAGGTTTTTTTTTATTTTCATACTACCCTAAACTCCTTTATTTCATACGTCCCTGAACCAAAAGAAAAAAGAGGAACCTGAATCATTTTGTTGGCCCTATTTTATTCACATTTATCTTTAATAGCTCGGTTATATCGCATCACCTTTTTAATATTGCACGCACCAAAAAATATAGGCACTGCATTGACATTACATTCTTCATTATGAGCATTGTGGTTGAATTTCTCTATGATTACAACATATGAGTCTAATATCACTTTTATCCTTACCCTTCTTGCTATCATGATCATTGGCAATTTGAAAGATGCTCATTCTACTATGGAAAAAGAACTTGAATTAGTTAAAAATATCCAAACTGCATTCCAAGATACATTAAACCAATATGTCAATCATTAGACTGATTTCAAACTAAGCTTATTGAGCTTCATACTAATCTAATTAATCACTGCATGGACATAGCTAATCTTATCAGTTAGCAGGTCAAATGCTTACTGTCCTTGAGAGAATCAAGACTAGATAAACAACCTCTAGAGGATGACCATACTAGTAGTCAATCCATTCATCAGCCTCTCTAGACTGTTAAGCCAATTGGTGGTCCGAGTCATATCTTGCAGACTAGTCAATCCTTTCAGGCACCTCCAATCTATATGTCAGTCCCTCCAATTACCTACCATTCTATAAATAATTTTCAGAGTCTACATAATCGTAGGATTCCTCCAGATTACATAACAGAAGCTAGGGATGATGAGTACTATGGAGATGATTATGAGGGAGAAGTGGAACCGTCTATTTTCCCATTTAGACGTCATGAGCAACCTATTACATATGATTGAGGTCCTAGGCACTTCAGACCCAAGGTCAATAATTTAGGCCATATCCATCTAGATGTGAGGAGTTTGAGGAATCACCTAAAGCGGTTAAGATTGATGTCATCTCCGATGATGATAGCTTAGATCCAGATGTATTCTATGAGTGGTTATAGGACCTAGAGATTTATTTAAGGGTACGACATGTCAGATGCATCTTGTATCTGTTTTGCTAAAATGAAGCTTGTGGGTTCTGCCAAGCAGTATTGGCAGACAATCCAAAGGGATCTAGAGTGATTAAGACATCCACCTATAGTCCTTTGGAAGGAGATGAAGTCTAAGTTTTGTGAGAAATATGTTCCCACTTACTATAGGAGTCAGTTATTGGACCAATGATATACTCTTAGGCAAGAAACCACTAGTGTCACTGACTACATAACTTGTTTTGAGGATTTACAATTGAGGAGTGATGTTTCTAAAGAGTCATGAAAGCTGGTATCTAAGTTTGTTAATGGTTTAAGAGTCAACTTGAAGAGGAAGATTTCGTTGTATTCTTCTAAATCCATAGGGGATGCTTACCATAAAGCCTTAAAGATTGAGAAGTTTCATAGGATTTTTTTCTAAAGAAGAGGAGTTTCCTTCCCCAACGAGTCTGGACAATCTAGGTTTGCCCCTATCAATCACACTAAGGGTGCTTCACAGCTATTGACTTCTCATACGAATCATGGTCCTACTCCAAGTATGACTACTAATCAGCAACCTGCAGTCACTATGATCTGAGACTCCATCCCAGTGGCATCTCATTCAGTTAGTTTTTCAAATATAGAGTACCATTATTGTCATAATAAGGGTCATATAGCTGCTTCATGTCCACATCATACATTGGCCATGGAAATTGAATGTGAGGAAACTTTACCTAATAGCCCCATAGAGGACTTTAACCCTCTAAAGCCAACTGCTTCAGACGAAGAGTATGAAGAGAATTGTGAGGATTTAGAAGGGTGTGTTAATGTCAGGAGATGATGTATCATCACCACTCCTGTGGACTCTGAGGCGTGGAAATGCACTAGCATTTTTCATACTTATGCCCAATATAGGGATAAGGTCTGCAAGCTTGTCACTGATGGGGATAGCTCTATGAATGTTGTGTCTAAATCTGCCATTTATATATTGAAGTTGAAGTCTCAGCCTCATCCTCATCCTGATCCTTATAGAGTTGCATGGGTAGATAAAATCTCACTTTTTGTTAGTGAGTGTTGTCTAGTGCCAATTTAGATGGGAGGTTACTCTGCTGAGATTGTGTGATGTGTTATCCATGAAGATTGCTATTGTCTTGTTAGGTCGATCTTGGATTTACGATGTGGATGCTCATAACTTTGATAGGAAGAATATTTATATTTTCATGCATAACAGTAAGAAAATTAGGTTAAACCTGCTAAGCCTAGTGAATCCCAACCTGCAAAAAAGATAAGAGTTCTCTTCAAATTCTTAGTCAGAAAAACTGTAACATTTTGACTTAGGAAATTTGAAAAAGAGAGTTGGAAGCATGGAATGCCGTACCACCCGTACCGCCCGTATCGTACCGTATCGATCTCATATCGGTACGCCATACCGAAGTGTACCGACATTACCGTACCGTACCGAACCGCGTACCGACATTAAACAGAATTTCATCGGTATGGGGTCCGGTACCGGTACGGCGAACCGTAGTTGGAAGTCTGGAGTAATGTTAGCTGTCATCCTTAGGGGTGAAATCCACTTGACCTCGAACTTCCAAGATAACCCATCTCCTGAGATTGAGCAGTGGATGGAGTTTAAGGATGTGACCCCATAGGACATACCAGATGGTCTACCTCCTATGTGTGACATCCAACATGCCATTGATTTAGTTCCAAGATCCTATATATGTAATCTTCCACACTATAGGTTGAACCCTAAGGAGCACAAGGAGATAAGAAAATAAGTAGATGGCTTATTGCAGAAAGGTCACATTCGACATAGCCTCAGTTCTTGTACTGTACCAGCCCTTTTGACCCCTAAGAAGATGGTACATGGAGAATGTGTGTACATAGTAGAGCTATCAATAGGATCACTATCAAATATAGATTTTCCATTCTTAAGCTTGAGGACATGCTTGATCAATTAGCTGGTTCTATAGTCTATTCCAAATTTGATTTGTGTAGTGGGTATCACCAAATTAGGATTCGGCCTGGGGATGACTAAAAGACTGCCTTTAAGACCTAGGATAGTCTTTATGAATGGTTAGTCATACCCTTTGGGTTGTCCAATGCTCCTAGTACATTTATGAGGTTTATGATGAAGTTGTTGAGATCCTTTATTGGTAAATTCTTAGTCATCTACTTAGATGATATCCCGATTTGTAGGTCTAGAAAAGAGCACTTAGTTCATCTTAGGGAGGTGTTTCTCACTGTTATGTCGGTCAAGTTATATGTTAATCTTAAAAAGTGTTCCTTCCTTCAGGACCAAGTATTGTTCTTACTTCTTGAGATATGTTGTATCTTTTCTGGGTATCATGGCTGATCTTGAGAAGGTGAAAGCCATTAGAGAGTGGTCTAAACCAATATCTCTTTTTGAGATTCATAGCTTTCATAGTCTAGCCTCTTTCTATAAACGCTTTATTAGGAGATTTAGCATCATCATGGCTCTCATTACAAATTGTACAAGGAAAAGGGAGTTTCATCGGCCTGCTACTGCCATAAGAGCTTTTAGCAATATAAAGCTCAAGATGTCTAAGGCACTTGTGTTGATCCATCCTGATTTCTCTAAAGCTTTTGAGGTAACCTATGATGCATCTGGTATTGAAATTGGGGGGGTCCTTAGTCAGGAGGGTCATCTTGTAGCCTACTTCAGCAAAAAATCTCAATGATGCCAAGCAGAGGTATTCCATATATGATAAAGAGTTTTATGTTATTGTTCAAGCTCTTAGATTTTAGCAATATTATCCTCTACCCCAAGAGTTTGTCTTATATTTTGATCATTTGTCTCTTAGGTACATCCGGTCCCAGAAGAAACTTAGCGCTAGGCATGCCAAATGGATAGAGTTTCTCCAGGACTACACTTTTGTTCTCAAACACAAAGCTGGTGTTGAGAATAAGGTTGCTGATGCACTAAGTAGGGTAGTTATGTCCTCCAGTCCATGAGTGCTAAGGTAGTTGGTTTTGAACGAATGAAGGATGACTATCCAGATTGTCCTGATTTTGTTCTCATTTTTCAAGAAGTTAGTACAGAAATTGTCGGGAATGTGTTGACTTTGTGATCAGGGATAGTTACCTATTTAGGCGTTGTCGCCTATGCATACCTAGGACATCTCTATGGGATTTTCTCATTTGGGAGCTTCATGAGGGGGACTTAGTTGGGCACTTTGGGCGCAATAAGATCATAGCTTTGGTTGAAGATAAGTTCTATTGGCCATCCCTTAAAAGGGATGTGGCTAGAGTTCTCGCACAATGTCGCACATGCCAATTGGTTAAGGCCCAGAAGCAAAACATCAGTTTGTATACCTCTCTTCCTATCCCGCATTCTCCATGGAAAGACCTTAGCATGGATTTCATTCTCGGGTTATCTAGAACCACTAGGGGGCATGACTCAATCCTATTTGTTGTTGATAGATTTTCTAAAATGGCACACTTCATTCCTTACCATAAGTTTTCTAATGCCTCTTTTGTTGCTAGAGTGTTCTTTAGGAAGGTCATTCAACTTCATGGTTTGTCTTCTTCCATAGTGTGATCGTGATGTTAAATTTATGAGTTATTTCTAGAAGACCCTTTGAAAATTGTTTGGGATCAATTTTAAAGTTTCCTCATCCTTTCATTCTTAGACAGATGGTCAACTAGAGGTTGTAAACCATAGCCTTGATGATTTGCTTAGGTGTCTAGTTGGTGATAACCTGGTACATGAGATTTGTTATTGCACGGCGAAATTTGTCTATAACAGCTTGGGAAATCGGTCTACTGGCAAGAGTCCTTTTGAAATTATTTATGGCCTTAATCCTAATCAACCCATTGATCTTGTTCCCTTATCAATGGATAACCGTATTTCTGAGCCTGCCATCTCTTTTGCTCAATATATTCGTGACATTTATGCCGATATTTGGAGAAAGATTACTATGAGCACCAAGAAATATAAACTTACTACTGATGCTCGCTGTAGGAATGTAAAGTTTAATGAGAGTGACTATGTGATGGATCGTATCCGTTCAGAATGTTACCCCAAACATTTATTCAAGAAATTACATGCTCGAGCTACTGGTCCTTTCGCATCGTTCGTAAACTTGGACCCAATGCTTGTTATTTAGAGTTACCTTCTGATTTGAAATTTAGTCAAATTTTTAATGTTGCGGTTTTGTTCTTTATCAAAGCACATTCGAGCCTCCTATTATGCATGTAGGTTTTCTACTGGTTGCACTACATTTTCTGTTCTAGTTTCAGTTCTTCCTCTACTTCCATTCTCGTCATCGGACCACATTGAGTGCATTATCACTAACAAGATTGTTTCTTCTGCTCATGGTGGATTTCAAAGGTTTTTGGTTAAGTGGTAAGACCGGCCAGATTTAGATGTTACTTAGGTTCATAAAGATGAGTTACACTGCATTGATTCAAATCTCCTGGAGGCCTACCATAATTCCTCACTGGAGGCGAGTTCTTTCCGGCCAAGAGAAAATGATGAGAATCGGGAATTCCGCTCTTATTTTAGAAGGAGATGTCGTAATTAAGAATTATGGGATTTGAATAATGTAATTGAGAGATTTTATTTTCCATTTTGAGAGATACAATTTTCATTTTTATTGGAATGTGATTTCATTTGAGAGATTTTATCTTATTTTCATTTTGAGAGATATGATTGTCACTTTCATTAGGATGTGATTTCGTTTTCATTTTATTTTTGTCTATTTAAAGACTCCTATTGTATTGAGGGGGCAGCTTTGAATGACAAATAAAAATCCTAGAGTGTATTGGTTTTTTCTTTCTCTTGATTTCCTTGTTTTCTTTCATTTTATTTCCCCTTCCTGTTTGCTTTCTTGTGTTTTTGGTGCTGCATCAGGTATATTGTTGTATTGGCAACATAATCACTTGGGTCCAACATTGGAGTACCTCCTTGAAGCTGTAATATTTTATTGCTAAGATAAGAGATATTGCCAGATAGAAATGCATTCCTTTTGCATATGCACTTTATGATGCCAATTTTTTAACTATTATTACTCTTGCAATTTTTTTATCAAATTTTCTTTGTGTCAGTGTGTTTTGGGAAGGAGGATGGTGGGTTAACTTGATTGTATGTATGACTTTTGCATTTTATAAGCTTCTTGATTTGTATTAATAATTTAGAAAGTTAAGAAAAGATGGTAAGAAAGTTTTGAGAATCTGATATTTTCCTAGAATGATCTCCCAATTATATGAGATGAACATTTTCATTTCAGAATGTGGTCAAGAATAAGTTACACAACGTTCTACTAAAAATCCTGCTGTAAGTTCATGTCGGAACTTTTGTTAACATTGTTGACATGTCCCTATTTACCTAATGTAAACTGATAATCTCATAACAAATGTTAATAGCACCCTAGAAAGCAAAAAATGTTGTCAAGTGCTCGATATACCTGAAAAATGATGAAAATCATCAGTTAATTATTAGATACTCAACTTTTTCATGAGGATGGGCAGAGGACATGCCCATTCAGTATGAAAATAAAGTGAGAATTCCTTATCAGTGGAAAACCGAAGCCTTAAAATGGTTTGTCTGAGCTTTTGCTCCTATGCGTTGATTTTTAATCCAGTACAATTGTGAGAATTCTAAGTAACTGCTGGAGCCTTGTTTTTCTATCTTTAAATTAGAAATTCTTGCTGCGTTAATATCACATTCATAATTACAACTATTTTTAACTTCTTTATGTATAATCTTCAACCTGTATGTTATGCACAGGTAGCAAAAGAGAGTGCTGATGTGATCATAATGGATGACAACTTTACTACCATTATAAATGTAGCCAAATGGGGTCGTGCGGTTTACATAAATATCCAGAAGTTTGTACAATTCCAATTGACAGTTAATGTGGTTGCTCTGATGGTCAATTTTGTTCTGCATGCATCACAGGTACACCAAATCCTCATTGGAGCTCTTTTCTTGCCACCTTTCAAGGACTATTATGTTGCTATGCCTTTTAAATCACTTATTTCTCATGTTATTTAATTCTTAGGGAGTGCTCCACTCACTGCTGTCCAGTTGCTCTGGGTTAACATGATTATGGATACACTTGGTGCTTTAGCATTAGCAACAGAGCCTCCAAGTGATGAACTGATGAATAGACCGCCTACCGGGCGGGGAGAGAACTTTATCACCAGGGTCATGTGGAGAAATATCATCGGCCAGAGTATATTTCAGCTGATTGTACTTGGACTTCTCATGTTTGATGGGAAACAGCTTTTGAAAATCAGGGGTCCAGATGCTGATTCAGTTCTCAATACATTCATATTCAACACATTTGTGTTTTGCCAGGTACCCGTTGTAACTGTATTTTTAAGTAAAATATGGAACATTTCTAGTAACTATGGCTCAGCACCATTATTGCATGGTTCTTCATTTTGGATCTCAACTGGATTAATTTATAGTTTCTGTGGTAGACTTTGTGTGTTTTGCTTATTCAAAGAATTCTTAATAATTGTTCTTTGGTATTTGAAAATCTATGCATTTCATAGTACCCAGTTGAAATATCACCAGTTGTTCTTTTTGCAATAGATCTCTTTTGGTATATAACTCTACTGGAATGCCAGTGCACAGGATAGGAATGAGCAACAAGTCCCATTGCCAATAAAGAATAATTATATTAGAGGAGATTGGATGATGGCATATGGTTTCTAAGGTTGTTGCACTAAATGCTTTCTTTATCATCGGCATTAGCAGACTACCTGGTTTGACAGAATGTTATAACAAGCACCACGCATGCATGCTATTATTAGTACACCACTATGCGTTGCCTGATGCTTGAATTTCTTCTCGAGAGAGCTACCAAGTTTCATGCAAATTTATTGGAGTAAACATTTTCTTCAACTTTGTGCATATGAGTGCTTGTATCCACTCTTCTTAATTCTGAGATAATAAGAACATATGCCTACCATATGCTCCAAATTCAAGATGTTCGACCCTAATTCATGCATACTTATCTAGGATGTAAATTATCTTGTGCATGTTTCCTAACATATTTTGTTGATATTTTCATGCCAATGGACATCAAGAAATACAACATATCACAAAGAAGAACTAACTATCTTCACTACTATATTTTTGAAATCCTGAATATATTTCCAGTTTTAGTTGCTTTTTTTTTTTTTTTGGTAATTGTGGCTGTGAAACAGCTTATGATTATTGCAAATTATTGGTTTCCTTCGCCAGATTATTTGATCATTGCAATTAATTTATCTAAACTGGTTCTTATTGCTTCAGGTCTTTAATGAAATAAATAGCCGGCAGATGGCAAAGATTAACGTGTTCCATGGAATATTCAGCAGCTGGATCTTTTCAGCTGTCTTGGCTTCCACTGTCATATTCCAAGTAATAATAGTGCAATTCCTTGGTGCATTTGCAAGCACGGTGCCGCTGAGCTGGCAGTTATGGTTGCTCAGTATACTGATTGGAGCCATCAGCATGGTATATGCAATCATCTTAAAGTGCATTCCAGTAGAACAGAACAAGCAGCCCATTTGCGATCAAAATGGTTATGAGCCAATCCCTAGTGGTCCAGAAGAGGTGTAAGAAAACAGAGTGACTTGTTCGTCACTTCATACTATCATGGTTTGATGATGTTATAGGGGCTAGTCATTATTATAATATGCACAGTATATTTCAAATCGTCAACCGCGGAAAACTTCCATGCATCCAAATCCCCTCTGTTTTGCAGGAGTTTTGCTTGGATGTGATGGTCTCTGGTTCAAATTAGTTGGTGAACTCAATACTAAATTGGAAAGGTTGCTTTTGTGACTTTGTTATCTCACTGTAAAACACAGAAGAAATAACAATGTTTTACTTTTTATGTTAAGCGCTTGCTTTCTGTGGTGACTTCTTTTCGTTTTTCTACTTTGTTGGCATTGTTGTTGGGGACGGTTCAGTGGTTGTTTTGAGTTGGCTCAGGATGTATATGGTGTCACTTTTAAAAGAAAAAAGAAAAGAAAAAAAAAGGAAGAGATTGATTGCCTAGCATAAAAGCACCAGAAAACAAAAAAAAGAAGCTTGTAATCCAACCGAGCAGCCTACTGCTTTGCTGTGGAGACACCATTTATGGAGTTAATTTCGGGAAACCTTGTTCCGTTGGCATGGTAGCATTTTTCAGAAATCCTCTGATTCATTAGATGTCTCCTGTCCTGACAATACTGTTGGTGTATGCAAGTTTATAAATTATTAATATTTTAATTTAAGAGTCTATTCTTCCAATTGGTTGGCTCCTAGGTTTCTACAGATAAAATAGAACAAAAAGTTTTTTTGAAATATGCATTATAGCTAATTTTATAGTTTCCATTAGAAAAACAGTATGAAATTGAAGAGCAGGGAATCGGAATATATGTATTTGAATAAATTTATGATATTTGAAATCAAATAATTTACTATTCGAGATGATCTCAAATCCAATAATAATTAAATTGAGTCAAATTTATGCCAAATCAAATTCAAATAGCTCACAAGCCGTCCGATTTGCTTGCACGTTTAATTGGGTGGTAGCATCCTCTTGCTTGTGTACCTTTGGTTAGAATTCCAAACCCAATGGGACCGAGCTTTAAAAGTCCCCTAAACTGAGCTTGCAGTACTTAAAAACAAAATTAAGACACTGAATCGGAATTTAATCCTTATTTGATTCATTAGATGTCTCCTGTCCTGACAATACTGTTGGTGTATGCAAGTTTATAAATTATTAATATTTTAATTTAAGAGTCTATTCTTCCAACTGGTTGGCTCCTAGGTTTCTACAGATAAAATAGAACAAAATATTTTTTTGAAATATGCATTATAACTAATTTTATAGTTTCCATTAGAGAAAACAGTATGAAATTGAAGAACAGGGAATCAGAATATATATATTTGAATAAATTTATGATATTTTAAATCAAATAATTTACTATTCGAGATGAACTCAAATCCAATAATAATTAAATTGAGCCAAATTTATGCCAAATCAAATTCAAATAGCTCACAAGCCGTCCGATTTGCTTGCACGTTTAATTGGGTGGTAGCATCCTCTTGCTTGTGTACCTTTGGTTAGGATTCCAAACCCAATGGACCGGGCTTTAAAAATCCCCCTAAACTGAGCTTGCAGTACTTAAAACAAAATTAAGACACTAAATCGGAATTTAATCCTTGTTTGATTAATTAGATGTCTCCTGTCCTGACAATAGATGTCCCCTGTCCTGACAATACTGTTGGTGTATGCAAGCTTATAAATTATTAATATTTTAATTTAAGAGTCTATTCTTCCAACTGGTTGGCTCCTAGGTTTCTACAGATAAAATAGAACAAAATGTTTTTTTGAAATATGCATTATAACTAATTTATAGTTTCCATTAGAGAAAGATTGAATACTGAATCGAAATTTAATTGAGAGTCTGCACGCTCGAACATTAGATGTGGGGACAAGGAGTTAACAGCCCGTTCCAACTAAGCTACTATTTGATGACATCCATTATGATTTATTTAGTATAAGCCATGAACTCAATCTCAATTTATTTAGTATAAGCCATGAACTCAATCTCAATGGGACGTCCAGATGTGGTACCATCTCAAATGTCAGAGTGGGATTACTGATGATGTCCCAATATGACGATCAATTTATCTTAAGACATTTCCTATCTCAAATTTTAGAATGGGATGAAACAACAGCACATCAGAACAATCTTATCCTATGAAATTTAAAATCTTGAATGCATTGTTGTTTGGGAAAACTCCATTTATTTTTATTCGGCTTTGTCAGGTCACCTGCCTGCTTGGACATGAGTTTCAATTGTGGTTCAGCCAAAACCTAGAATGACTGGTTAAATGGGCAGTCTCGAGAATAGCTTGAACCCTTGGGCAATCATAGGGATGGCAATGGGATGGATAACCCGCGAATCCGATCCGCTCTAACCCACAATGGGATAGACAAATAGATCAGCTAAATGAACTAAGAGGTGGGTCGGATCAAAAATTAACAAACCCACTAATAAGAAGGAGCGGATCAGGATTTGCTCTTGCCCCGCCTTGCGAGCCCGTCCCATATATATGAAAAATCCAAATACCATTAGTTATATATTTATATATATATATACACTGTTGGTTTTTTATTTGAATAAATGATTGAATCTTTTTATTATGATTATTTTATAATAATATGGAGACGTAAGAATTTTGATAAAAAAATTATTTATAAGATGAGATCTATCAATAGATCAAAAACATATAATATATCAGGACAAGTTGGTCAGGGGTGGAGCGGATTGAATTGGGACGAATTGAAAAAAAACAACGTCAATAATGAAATTTAAATATTATAAATTTATTAAATTTAATAAATTTTCATAGAGCGGATCAGGATCCAATTTTAAAATATAAAAGAATTTTAAAATATAAAAGATTTGGATCAAGTTTATAAACCTATCAGAGTTCGTGGAGCGAAATGAATCAATGTATCTAACTCATGAAGTAGATCACAGAAAGGGCTAATCCACTCCAAAACTGCCCGTTGCCATCCCTAGGCAATCACATTTCCCAAGCGATGGTAGTGCAGCCTTCTAAACCTCCAAGTGGAACAAAAACATTCATTTTGTGGATTTACAGCACAGCAACCAGGCCAATGGAAGAAGACCTAGCACATCAACCTATTTGAGAAATTCTTTGTACACCGCATGCGGTATAAAAAAATACACTGTCCAATTGATTGGACCATATAACCATCACTTTCCAATACATATTTAATGCTCGTAGTTTTACTTTCGTTAAAATTTTGAATGATAAAAATACTCCTCTTCCTAAAAAAATTATGACATCCTGTGACAATATTATGACTTCCTATATTAAAATTATAACTTTCTGTATAGAATGTCATAATTTTTTCATAGGATGATATAATTTTAATAAAATATTTTTATCATTTCATAAATTTTTCAATGGTGAAAATATCCTTCCTTCTTTATGACATCCTGTGAAAAAATTATGACATTCTATATAAAAAATTATAATTTCAACACAGAATGTCATAATTTTTTCAGAAGAAATATTTTCGTTATTTAAAATTTCAAACGAAAAAAATAAAACTATGAATATTAAATGTGCATTGGAAAGCAATGACTACGTGGCCCAATTAGATAGGACGGTGCATTTTTTCTACACCACATACAGTGTACAAAAAATTTTCCCAGTCTGCTTTGGGTGGAATAAAAATTTACCTAAGACTAAAAATCCATACAATCATATAGGATTTATAGCTTAGGCCAGTACAACCAACAAATCATAGAATTATAAGTTGGATTAGACTTATAACCATAAATATCCAAAAATAGCTTTGGACTAGATGAGTCCGAAGTCTATATAGAGAAAAAAAATCTAAAATTTTTTCTCTCTACGAAATTTGAGTTATACATAAGAATAGCTTTGGAGTAGGCTGATCTGAATCTCATGTGGAGAAAGAAAAAAAAATCTAAAATTCAGATCAGCCCACTCCAAAATTATTCCCAAGTATTTATGAATATAAGCCTAGCTCAACCTATAATCCTATAATCTTTTAGTTGTACTGTTCTAATCCATAAACCTCATAGAATTTTTAGCTCAATCATCCAAACAGCCCTCATATATAAAGTTTTAACTTTGGGCAATGTTTGAATTGGAACTTCTTTTATTGCAAATAACATTAAAAAAAAATAAAGCAAAAGGATTCTAGGAAACATTCTCAGGAGAGAGAGGGAACTTGGCAAATGGGTTTGTCGATTCTTCATTATACCAAATAAACTTCAATGAACACTCAAAAAATGTAAAGAGAGGAAGAAAAAGGACATCATTCAAGTTGTGATAAGAAAGAAGCAGTTCAAAGGATCAATCTAATCTGCTATTTTGACTCAGAATCCTGAAAGATCCAAAGTGTAAAGGGATAAATCTAATCCGTGTTACAATCTTGACATTCTGAAAGATCCAGAGTTCACACACAATAACATGTTCATACATCTTTTTACATCCATTTCTACTGATAATCTTACCAGATGACTACATACAGAATGTTGCCTGGTTACTAGTGGGAAGATTCAGGGTGCCTATTCACGAAAAGCTTGCTTATATCTTCAGTAACCACATTACTCCTGTCAAAGCATAAGAAAGTACATAGTGAATGAGATTATTTATGCTAGCTTGAAGCAACACTTTAGCTTTGCATTCACTCAATCCCAGTCCAAAGACATACCACTTGGGAAAGTGATATACCATGTTTGAATTTTAATAATATTCTTTTTTTTAAGAACATCTAGATGCTGTTCTTGGGGAAAATTAATATGGAATGCCACAATATGATTGTATTAGATCAACATTATTGACACATAAACTTAGTGGGAGTGAGATTAGAGCCAATGTTGACCGTATAAATTTGTAATATATGACTGACTAGTTTTTGGCCACTGTTAGACACAGGACTGTTGATCAAGTGAGTGCACTTGATATCAAATTTTCATACACTTGATGAGATTATAAGTCGTATCAAATTTTCATACACTTGATGAGATTATAAGTTGCATGTGCAATTGACCATAATATTGAGTACACCTTATATAGGCATGTCTATTATCACTCCAATTCCCAATGCAATTGATCAAATATTTAAGTGCCTGCATGAGGTGAGACTGTAAGTGCCTGCATGAGGTGAGACTGATTGTGAGGGTAGCATGCTCGTGTAGTTGTACTATACTATAGAAAAATTTGCATTACAAACTAGCAGCATTATTGTTGTACTACTATAGTTGTGCTTCATGGTCTTACATGTACAACTAGCAGCAGAAAATTTGCATTACAAACTATAGAAATAGGCACATATACCGCATATGGAACTACAGAATCGCAGAAAATTGGATTATTGATATATTGAGAAATCATTGCACTTTTAAACACAAAATAAACAATAAGGTTCTAGACATATTCTTGAAGTTAATTATCTGTAATCAAATCTACATAACATTTTGGACACTAAAAATATTAAAGCTTGTTCATGATTCAAATTTTGAGGGATCTATACCCAAAAACATTAATAAGAACAATTATAAAAGGGACCTAATTACGATGTTGAAATATTGCTTGGTGATATATGAAAATATATAACAAATGAAATTATTTGGAGAAGCCTTAAGACCAATAGCCATAGCAAGACTGAGTACCAAATCCTTTACCACCACATGTCCTGTTGGGTTGTACAATTTCCTTCACATTCTTTGCAGATGTTTTAGCATCTTGATTGATAATTCTAGTATTCATCACATAACAGTTCTAAAGACAAGCTTGGGCTAACATTCTTCAAGTTGATATCACTTTATTTCCAGTAAAAGAACTAGAAAAATCAATAACCAATTTACATTTAAAGTTGACATTACTTTGTTTCCAGTATAAGAATTTGAAAAATTAATAACCAATTTATACTAACCTTCCATGCAGCTGTGGTGGAATTAACTGGCCACCTGATGTATCAGGAATATTTCTTGAATGCGGTAATTGTCCTCTAGGAAGTTTACTTCGTGGAAAGGGAAACTGATCCATTTGATTCCCTTTCCTTGATGCACTTTCTGCCATAGCAGCTGCAACTCTAGATGAGTGGTCAGTACCAATCATTTGGTTAGATGGCACGGGGGTGAACCAAGAAGATGTGAGACATCTGGTAGTTTTCTAGTGAGGGTGGAGGCAGAGGAGAGGCAACATTTGAATGTTGAGATGATGAAGGCCTGAAACTCCTGCACATAAAATATATGCAATAAATGATGCCAATCATGGCCCACAAATGATATTATGTTCTAGAAAAGTCCACATGGAGCATTGAAAGTTCAAGAAGCAAATAGCACCAAAAGCCAACACATTTTTATAAAATTCAAGTTACATGTTTGGTAACTGAAATTAATCTTCATATTAGACAAATAAATAACCAGAAAATAAGTACATAATTGCATGTGCAGATTCTAATACAGAGAGAGAGAGAGAGAGAGAGAGAGAGAGAGAGAGAGAGAGAGAGAGAGA
>KE505220.1:98525-110163 GCA_000441515.1 Elaeis oleifera | reverse complement strand
GAGAGAGAGAGAGATTTCATATCAAAGATATATATAAAAAGGAACATGATTTGAATTCTCCAAAAGAGTTTGCCTGGAATAGTTCTCTGACTAGTGAGAACAAACTAGGGATTTAGCCCCCACAAAAATACCCCAACGACCCTCATTCATACCTTTTTGAATGAGCTTCTAGGGATGCATGGTAGCTATCATGCAGACAAATTGCATAGCTAACATGTACCTTAATAGACATGTATGAAGAACAATATGACTCCTAGTGTGATCCTGAAACTAATAAACGTTACCAGCTAGAAAAGAATGCTTCATATTTTCAGTGTTTGGGTAAAAGTGCATCAACTTAAGTCTCTTTACAGGATTGAGACAGTAGGATAAGTCTAGCTTATTAATCAAACAGAATGATCGAACATTAGTGAAAGCGCAAATACCATTCCTCCATACAAAGCCAATGGGCATGGACAGATTACCTAACTTGTCTTCATGAGCCATTCAAAGCCCTTCACGAAATGGATAGCAAGTATTTCTATGATTATTATAGGAGTTAAAGAGATCATAAACTTAGTTAAGAAGTCAGAGAAAGTTGATTCCAAAGTTAGGCTTAATTGGCTAACAGTTACAGAGTTGCTCAAGGGCCATTAGCTCCTTAAAGACATATCACATAAAACATTAAGCGCAACTTAGACTGCTCAACCATTTAAACATAAGCTTAAATATTTAAGCAGCTGCTAAAATATACATCTAGTTATCTAACATCATCTGAAAATTAGTATTTTCTAATTTCAACTAAATTGTTTAAGGTGCCTCTTTCAAGGCATTTCGAATCTAGAATGTGCTGCAAGTACCTATTGATCTCTTTAGCCTAGATGCAGTCAACCCCAGTAAATGGTCCCAGAACAAGCAAACACGATATAGCAGCACATAGGTGAAGCATCTGAATTCCCCCTCCCCAACAAAAGCCAAAAAAAGGGGAAAAAAGAATCTTATTTGGTCTGAAGGAAACTGAAACTGAAATTGTGTACAAAAACAATAATGGATTAGTTATTTAGATGAATTCTTAGTTTTCCTGCTAACCATAGATGGTGATTAGATTTAGAAATAAGTTTTCATAAAGCCTAACTATGACATCAGACTGGATCAGACACCACATAATTAAAAAATAGACCTTTTGTGTTAGCAAGACATCTCCAAGATCTCCATGTTGTTGTCACCTAAAAACTAAATACCTTAGAAACCCAACAAAATAAAATATCTGAGAGCCCTCAAGTAAACCTTATTCGGTACTCCAAAAATTTTTCAAAGAACTAGAATGATCTCGACAAGTGTTACCCCAAACTCAGGGGACTATTTCTACAATACTCATAGCTTCACTTCAGCTCAGCTATATAGACTTACTAGGCTTATGACCCCATGCGATGCACGGGATGTAATTTTTTAAAAAAATATTTTCTTTTATTTATCTATTTTATTATATTTATTTTATATATATTTCAAAAATAATTAAATAATAAAAAATTATTTTTTGTGTATAACGTGGATTATAAGTTATCAAACAAATCTTATAAAGATCAATGATCCTGATTCCGCGAAGCCCCTTCATAAATCCATCATTTCTTACTATTTTTATCTTTAACAATTTTTAAACTTCTCCATCTCTCCTTCTCCTTCCATCTCTCCTAAATTAAAGTCCAGAGGAAAAAAATTGTAAGATGCAAACTGCAAAGTCATTTTTTCTATTGATTTAGTATAGTGACAATAGAAGAATATCGCCTTTAAAGTTTAAAAAGCCATATCAAATATTTCAAACACATTTCATCAACATTTGGATGATAAATCTTATTAACAAAGCCAATGGATGGAGATTTGTAGGGATAAGCATCAGGCAATTCCACCCGGACCCTCCACACTCCCCCTTGATAAAGACCTGACACATCCCATAATTGAATCACAGAAAATTCTCTTCAATAACTGGTTACAACTCCAGTAAAAATTCAGGACATCATTAAACTACTTAGAGATCAAAGTACTGCAAGATGAAATCGATAAACCACTCAAAGAAATTTATGAAAACATCAGGAGGCTGCAGGGCTTTACAATACAATTTCAAGACACTCGTGACCTAAAACATTAACAGATAAAAATCAACACTTCACATCAAGTTCTAAATCATATTATTGCAGACATAAGAAGAGCAACTCTGAACAAATACATGAGATAGCATAAACAAAGACAATTAACAACTTCAAGAAGAAATCTTTCTTTCATAAATCCATAAAAGAATTATCTTTAGGAACAAAGAAGATTAGAAGAAAAAAAAATCGGGACACTTTTTCCTTCCGGAGTGAGTACATCAACTACCCAGATCAATGGGGAAAAACTGAAACTAAGAAAAACTTCAAAGAATAAGATAAAACAAAGAAAGGGTTCCAGTAATATGCTCTCATTTGGGCCATGGAAATAGACATAGAATTCTTGCATCGCATCTCATCCTCCTGCCTCGAAGAAACATAGCCAAGACGTCTTCTCTGAGCAAGCACTGCGAGATGGACCAGTGCCTTACCGGGACCCATCCCTTTTTTTTCCTCCAACATGCAGCGGATGGAGGCATCCACATTTTACACATGTGGCGGACGGAGGCTTCTCAATGGGAAGCCTCCGTTTTAATATATATATATATATATTAGATGATCCTAAACTTGATCTTATTGGTTTCACGAGAGCGCTTAACTTACCAACAAAGTACTTAGGGGTGTTTGGTTGGGAGGAGTTGGAGTCTGAAATCAGAATGGGAATAGGTGACTCCCATTCCAACCATTTGGTTGGAAGGAATCCCATTCTGATTCCAGGATGGAATGGAAATGGCTCAATTTACCTAAAATTCAATCCCTACTCTTCCCTAAGGATTCAAATTTTTATTCTGATTCTAATTTCGGCAATAAACCAAATGCTTCAGAGAATTTGGCCACTCTGATTCCGATTCTGATTCCAGTTGCAAATCAAGCACCCCCTTTGTCTTTCTTTGCCTCCATGTTGTTTTCAAATAACTTTCCCTCTTCATAAATTTTAAAGGCTTTGATTCATAATATCCAATCACCGTATACATTTAATATCAACCGCATAGGTTGAGTTGATAAGTATATAAACAGAAGGAAGATAGAAATGTGATAAATTGGTAGAGGCCATTGTTTTCCATTCCTGAGTTTTCCGAGATACTAGTACCCAATTAAAAGATGGGCTTCAGACCCCCAGAAATCTTGGAACCATGGAATCTAGAGGCCCCCTTGGCCCCTCGGATGTCTTTGTCCTTCCTCCCGGTTTCTTCCTGCCTTCCGCTATATGCCATGGAGTTAAGAGAGTTGGACATCCAAACAGACTCTTGATAGCACTCATGCGCACGTAACAGCCGCAATTTAGCTACAAAGACCAAATCATCTCTCATTTGGAGTACTTTGGGGTGCCTTTTCAAACTTAATCTCATTCATTAGGTATCCAATTCCAAGTTCGAATGCGAGGGGAAAAGGGATTAACTCCATTAATTTTACAACACTGTCTTAATCATACTGAAATAGGATCACTGGGTTCTAAAATTCTGCCAAAAATCTAATCTTGATGCAGGAGAAGAGAGAGACTTCATCCAAGAACTGGAAAAAAAATATGATAGATAAATCTGGGGACAAAGTGGACGTTCCATCAAAACCCTAATAAAGAACATCAGTTCAACTCCCAGGACTTATCATGTGTGGAAAAGAATTCTCCGAAAAAAGGGAATAAACGAGGTAAAATCACAGTTATAAGCATCGGATTGTGCCGATAAGAGAGGTAGATAACTTAAGAGGAAAAAAAGGAACGGAGAAGCGACTGAGTACTCGTCCTGGGATGGCGGCGGAGGTGGTGGTGGAGCAGAGGGCGGATCACCGGACTCAACTCGCTTCTGCTCTCGCTCTTCGTCATCTTCTCCGATCTCTTCCTCTTCTTCTGAAGAGGAGGCGTCGTAATCCACGAGCGACATGTTTCCTCCCTGCCCCTAGCTCGGCGTGTTCTTTTCTGGCTGTTTATTATTTTCTCCGCTGTTATTTAGCGCCGGTTAGAGTGTAAATGGGTTGAGTCGACCCATGACTTGACCCGGTGCCAATCCAATTGGAACTGATCCGACCCAATTGGATCCTGTATTTTTCAACCCAACTTGGCCTAACCATGTCCGTGTATCATCCGGTCTAATTCATCGTGAACAAATGAATCTAATCCGGCCAAGCCCAATCCGAACCAACTCAAAAATCCAAATTATATAAACTACCTCTTCCTCCACTTTGATTTCTTTCTCAATTTATAAATAAACTCTTATTTAATTAATTTTTTTATTTCTACAGCTATATTTTTTCTCATCCATTTTCATCTAATTATATTTAAACATTTATATTTCATTATTTATCTTGAATCAGTAATCTAATATAATCTATATTATATATATTAAAATGAAGGCATTAGCCTCCATCCACCACATGTGTATTTTTGTTCAATCACCGTCCCCTATGTGTCCACAAAGCAGTTTTTTTTTTGCTTCGAACCTTCCACCTCTCGCCTCCTATTCTTTCCTCATTCTATCCATAGCTTCCGAACCCGCACCACCTCCATCATCACCGCTGACCTCAAGCACCATCCGCCAAAAATACGATGGTGAAAAATAGGGAGGAGAAGGGGGGCAACGAAGGATGGTGCAGACGAGATAGAGGACACGATCGGGATCGGCAGGGTAGTACCTCAAGAGTGGGGCAAATGGTACGGGTGATCTGGAGGGAGACCACGATGATTGAGAGATCGAGGAAAGCACGGAGGTAAGGGAGGGAGCACTAGTCAGCGAAATCAAGGTCACAAGAAGGTCGAGGGCGAGAACGGTGCGGAGGTCACCAATCTTCTCAATTTTTTTCCTACACAAATCGTAAAATAAAAGAAAAAAGAAAAATATATTTTTGAAACCTCACATGATGTACATGTGAGATAGGAGAAAGAAGACTCTATCGAGAGTCTTCCTCTTTTCTATTTATGACTAGGAGAAAGGATCCTAGGGTAGCCAAACCCTAGGATCCTGGGTCTATATAAGGTCTCCTCCCCTTCCCACCATCTTGTCCCAAAATCCCATCCATCACTGGCCAGATTCTTTCAATTCTTTTGAATTTTCATTGAGTATTTCTCGACAAATCACCAATAATTCCTCACTGGAGTTGAGGTAATAGGCTCTAGCTTTTTTTCTCCTCTTATTTCTGATCCTAATAACATCGTTGTAACCTCAAGTCAGCCGGTGATTCCCCAGATTTTGGTGGAAAATGGCTTCTCCTATTTTCTTCTTTTTTTTTCTTTTGCCAAACCGGATGCAGTTATGCTGAGACCATCGAAGGTCGGAGTCACCAATTCCAGAGGTCGGAGTCACTCTTGTCTAAGCTGGTGGGTGTTGTTGGTGATACTCATAGCCTTGGGAGGTGGGTCAGTTTAAGACCCTTCCCCTATTTTCATGGAAAAGGAAGAGCAAAATGAGAAAAAGAGAGAGAAAAGAAAAAAAGAGAGTTTTGCTCTCTCTTTCCTCTCTCCCCTCTCTATCTTCTCTCTCCACTTTCTCTCTATAAATTTCTCTCTTTATAATTTTTCTTAATTTATAGTATTTTTCATTTGTTGTTGGTTATTATTGTAATTATCTTTTCATATGTTATAGTATAATGTATAACTTCATTGTCTTATTATTGGTATAGTTTGTATGGGAAACTAAAGTAAAATCTCTGTTTTCACTTTAAAGTTAAAAGGAACTCTCCGTTTCATTTTTAAGTAAAAGCTACTCCCTGTTAGGAATATAAGTTAAAAGGGGCTACTCATGAAAATATAATTACTCTTATACCCTTGCTATAGGTAACTACATCATACTTTAGTTCCCTCCCTCCCTCCGTCCAGCTATATTCTTCCCACCAAAGCCCCTTTCCCTTCTCTACTCTATAGTCTGTCCTCTTACCCCCCTCCATGTTCTTCCTGCCAGAAGGAGGAGGCAGCTGTGCTCTTGTCCCCTCCCTTCTCTACTCAGTCTGTGCTCTTGCCTCACTCTCTTCTCTACTCACCGCTCTTCCTTCTCTACTCTACAGTCTATGCTCTTGCCCCCCTCCCATACTCTGGCTATGCCACAGCTTCAACCAAAACTCTCCTCCCACGGTGACTCTCCACGATGACTCTCTTCACAGTTCCCAACATCTACACTGTGAGGATCCTAAGCTACAATCTTAAATCTCAAAGATCCTTGACCGACCCTCAATGCCTGTACCTTGAACTCCAATAGCTTCATCTTCTGTCGCTAACACAAGTGTGGATGCTGAACTCTCCATTATTTGTGAATACAACACTACTTGTCATATCTTTGGCATAATAAATTGATGAAGTTTTCGGACATCTACAACATCCTCTCGTACAGATGGAGCCATATAACACCCAAAATATCATTGTGAAGTACCTTATACCTTTCACAAGGATGCAAATGAGTTTAATTGAGGATAGCAATGTGGCTAGAATATATCATATCCACTACGTAATGAAGAAGGAGGTCATCGATATGATTTTAGAGCGCAAGGTCTAGTCAAGAGAGGATGCTAGAGAGGATCCAAGGATAGGCACATCGAGGTACTCCCACCTGCCCTTCTATATTGTGGTTTCATGTTACATCATATGATACTATACTATAAATTATCCATACAACAGAAATATGAAACCATACTTCACTATGACAAATATATACTGGATAAAAAATATGAAGTATATCTAGTTGATTCATTTGATACTGAGAAGACTCTTTTATTTACAAGATTTAGAATGCAAAATTATACTATGCTGTCTGTATTTCGTACTGATTTAGCCTTTTCAGATACTATGAAAGTCAATCTCCATACTACTACTAAGAAAGTTAATCTTCATACTACATCTGAAATAGAATTTTATACCGGATTACTTGTTTATTATACTATATTACATGATTCTAACACCATGCAAGCCTATTTATATATTTCTTAGTTAAGTAACTATGTTGCATTACCCCTGTTAATTATGCATTAGTCACTTTTGATACTGTGATGTACCTTTTTGGTACTATATTATTTACTTCTGATACTTCAATTTGCTTTTTTTATACTATATTAGTTACTTTTGATACTGCGGTAGCTCTTTCTATACTGCAAATCTATCATAAATTTTTGTAATCCTCTTGATAAAAAGATACAAATTATTTTAGAATGCTAAGAATGAGCACAAGTGGTACTTACAATCATTATTCCATCATTTTCCGATAGGTTGGCACCAATTGGAAATGAGGATTATGACAATTTAGATGATCTCAATGATAATGCCACTGGTGTTGAGACAATAATTACACAAAGAGGGTTGATCAAAGGAGAGCGTCAGTAGTTTCGCAATACTCAACACTTTAGGACAGCTATTAAAGATTATTGTATTGCACACAATCGTGACTATATCTTCAAGAAGAATGATTCTATAAAGATTATAGTTATGTGCCCAATGGAACCTTACCCTTGGCGTGTCTATGCTGCTGAATCAAAAAGAGAGGGGACATTCTTCATTAGGAAGTGTAACTTTACGCACATTGTGACAATGGTCTCGGCACTAGGAGTCATCCTAAGATCACATCTTCTTGGGTTGTTGAGAAAGTCAAGACAAAGTTACGATCCATGCCTCACTACCATCTTATCAAAATTATGGCCGATATCTATGAAAATTATGACATATTGCTCAAGTACTATCAAGCATGGCATGAAAAAAAATGACCATGTGTGAGATTCATGATCTCGATCATCTATCATATGATAAGCTTGAGCCTTATTGTAGAGCCCTCAAATTAGCGAACCCAGGCACCATCGCAGACTATGAGATTTTTGATGATACAAGAAGATTCCATCATGTTTCATCAGCCTTGGAGCATGCATCATGGGATTTCATGCTGGATGTAGGCCTATGATTTTTATAGATGGCACCCACATCAAACATAAGTGCCAAGGATGCCTCCAGAGTGCCACTGCAAAAGATGCGAACAATGGTATTTTACCATCACCTTCACCATCATCCAACAAGAAAATGACGAGAGCTGGTGGTGGTTTTGTCGAAAGCTACGATGTATTCTCTCCTATCCGAATGGCTCATTGATCAAGCAATACATCTTTTTCTCTGACCGTCAACCTGGATGTATCAAAGCAGTCGAGAACTAGTTTCTGAATTGTCACCATACTTATTGCCTATGATATCTTGTGGATAACTTTAGAAAGCAGATAGTCACTGTTCTATAGTGTACTAGATATCTTTCATACCCTCTAGTACTGTAGAAGAAGAATTGATATCAAAATTTAGTACTGTACAATAAAAAATGACACACACCATTGGCACATAAGAGATGAATTTAGTACTACAACATAAGTTATTGATATGTCCCTAAGTGTTCTGGATACTTTATTGTATTTATTTAGTACTATAATATATGTTATTGATACATCCTTAGATGTTCTGGATATTTTATTGTATTCACTTAGTACTACAAAAAAATTATTGATACGTACTTAGGTGTTTTGGATAATTTATTGTATACATATAGAAAATATCACATACCATTGGCACATCAGAAGCACATTTAGTATCACAATATAAGTTTGTGATAAGGCCTTAGGGTGTTCTGAATACTTTATTGGTGTACTTAGTACTGCACGATAGAAAATGGCACACACCATTGGCACGTGAGAGATGTTTCTAATATTGCTTGCTGGTACCACTTTCAAGTGTTGACCAAATATCCAGCATTACACAAAAAAATATTGATGTGTAATTTTTAAGTCTCTCACGTATGTTGCAATGCGAATGGAGTTCGAACGATACTTCCATGACATAGTCTCCAAGATGCCATTGGCCAAGGATTGGATCTTGAGTACTCAGCCTGCACAATGGGCTAATGTATTTTTCAAAATTATAGGTGGGGAGTAATGGACAACAACTTGACAAAGTCTTTTAACCGATGGATCTTAGCTGCTAGGTTCTTTCCTATCACATCTTTGGTGGACCATATAAGATCGCAGATTATGAAAATACATCATCAGAAGCATGAGCAAGGAGCAAAACGGCACGGTCATCTTTGTCCTAGACAGCAGATGCAGTTTCAAAAGAATCATTGAGAGGGCCGCACCTTAAGCCTTCATGTGGTGAGTAGAACAAGATATGAGGTATTGGATGGGGAAGAACGACATGCAGTTGATTTGTCGAACAGAACATGCACTTGCAAGCAATGGCAATTGAAAATGATCCCTTGCAAGCATGCTTGTGCATCCATTGAGGAAAAGGATGACACTCTCCACTTTTATTGTGATACATTTTTTACCATCGAGATGCACCAACTAGCATATAGAGAAATCATTAATCCTATCCCCACGATTGAGATGCCATCTGTTGTCTTTTCAGTGCAAGTGATCAATATCATGCCACCTGTGACTGCACCGCAAACAGGCCATCCTAGGACTAGGAGGTTTTCATCTCAAGTTGACACGCATCCAAATAAGTGCACGCATTGTTCCAAACTGGCCACAATCGGTGCACATGCACGAAGAGAATCTCTTAGGAGATTGAAGCTTTGTTTATTGATGGATCATATTTAGGTTATTGATACTATCCTTAGGTGTTTTGATACTGTGTTATTTTGGATACTATATTTTTTTTCTAAAGCACTTGAGGCTTCCAAAATGCATTTTCTTGACCTCCAACTCGATAAAATTGCTACTTTGGCCTACTCATCAAAATCAATTCTATGTTGTTGCCTTAATATATTGCAATGAAGGCATTTGATATTATATTGTTGTCTTATTTTATAATATTATGTTGTTGCCTTATTTTACAATATTATATTGACCTATCTTAATGAATTATTTATCATTTTGTGTTAAGATCTTTAGTTATTGTTTTATTTGCCTTATTTGTCTAATGTGGTCGATATTTTCTTTCAGTACTTCATTATCCTACAACCACGATGAGCATAATATACGGAAGAGGTACATGACGTCAAGAGTGTACAAGGCAACAAAGAGGGCTAGGATCACCTTTTGAATGTAGCTGTTACACTATGTATTAAACCAATACTTTAATATGATAAAGCAATACTTTATTATGGTAAACTAATACCATACTGTGATAAAATAATACTGTGATGCACTATGATAAAGTAACTCCCACTTGAGTTTAAAATTGCTATGCTTTAAATAAATATACTGAATTGAAAAGATCATTAAGTGAGCTAAAGCATGCTCAAGCAATATTTGAACTTACGATTGCTCAACCTACATTGGACATGCTAGAGCTGTTGTGGAAGGCTTACATTGACTTCGAGATATCAGGAGGTGAATATAAGAGAACAAGGCAACTCTATGAGAGGTTATTTGATCGAATAAAGTACTTGAAGGTATGGATTAGTTATACTAGGTTTGAGACTTCAGTTGGTATAAAAGGTGAAGAGGTGAATGGAGAGGCTCCGGATATAGTATTGTTATATGAAAGTATGGTATACTCTATACAATACCGCACTAATATAAATAATATTTAATATAATAAAGCAAAACTTTATTATAGTAAACTAATACCGTACTATGATAAAATAATTCTGCGATGCACTATGATAAAGCAACTTTCCACTTGAGTTTAAAATTGCTATGTTTGAATAAGTATGCTAAATTGAAAAGATCATTAAGTGAGATAGAGCGTGCTTGAACAATATTTGAACTTGCGATTGCTCAACCTACATTGGACATCCCAGAGCTGTTGTGGAAGGCTTACATTGACTTCGAGATATCAGGAGATGAATACGAGAGAACAAGGCAACTCTATAAGAGGTTACTTGATCGAATAAAGCACTTAAAGGTATAGATTAGTTATGCTAGATTTGAGGCTTCAACTGGTATAGAAGATGAAGAGGTGGGTGGGGAGGCTTCGGATACAGCATTGTTATATAAAAGTATAGTATCTATTGGAAAATATGTCCTAAAGCTAATCGTTAGATGATTGTGCTCATCTTGTAAACTGTATATGAATTTTTATTAATAAAAGTTATTTGGCATTTTCATTACAAATAGATTATCTTTGAACTTTTGTGTGGTAATGAAGTCCTTAGGACTATAAATATTAATCGACAAAGGAGGATTTGTCGTTAAGTCTTTAAAATTGTTCATGACCAAATAATACGCTATTACTAGGATGATAACGATATCAAGTGTAGGTCGTTGTGTGCCATATAAGTTGGTTGTCCTCTTAACCAAAGAGTGTGGAGATATTGTTATGGCATATAGATGAAATGTAGGAGTACATTCGCATCGAACGTGATCATGTGCCGAGCACTTTACTGTCAAGAGTAGCTTGTGAAGGATATGGGTATAAGTGTCCCTTCGACCTGAGACCATCACGGTGACTTATAAGCAACTCACTGTACTTTAGTATCGGACTATCTGAGTTTCTAACTTAGTAACGAAAAGATACTAGGTGCAGTCAAGTACTTATCAAGTCAGTGTGTGAGTCAAGATGGAATTGATCCCTCTGAATTGGTAGGAGATATGCATCAGTGTAGTTCAATTTAGCAAAACCTTGA
>KE505220.1:50547-71514 GCA_000441515.1 Elaeis oleifera | reverse complement strand
GGTGTGTCTAAAGTAGTTGTAGAAGAAGAAAAGATCAGTTGTCAAAGTTGTTTGCAGACTAGCATCTCCGTGCCCCTGATCTGCGCCAGTCTTCACGTGAATTTTCCTATAGAGGCCAGACAACTTCATGTGGCTGCGAGCAACCTGAGGAATACCCTCTCCAACTATTGGATCAGAGAAGATCAAGATCAAAATTTGTTTGGTAATGACCTCTAACTTATTCTGATTCCTATGGTAGATCTAATAGTTAGATCTAGAAGTTTAGTATCGATGAGATCGATGTGATTTTATTTTTAGATCTAAAGCATAAATTTTTATATCAAAATTTTGATGTGATAGTCTAAGATTAGATCTTATACATGTGATTAGCATTAAATTATTTAATCTATTATTTACATTGCACAAATTTTAATTGCATGTACTGCACTATTGCAATTTTCTTCAGTATGCTCCATACAATTCCACACTAGTATAAATCAATACTTTAATATGATAAAGCAACACTTTATTATGGTAATATAATACCGTACTGTGATAAAATAATACTGTGATGTACTATGATAAAGCAACTCCTTATTTGAGTTTAAAATTGCTATGCTTGGAGCAAGTATGCTGAATTGAAAAGATCATTAAGTGAGATAGAGCGTGCTCGAGCAATATTTGAACTTATGATTGCTCAACCTATATTGAACATGCTAGAGCTGCTGTGGAAGGCTTACATTGACTTCAAAATATCAGAGGATGAATACGAGAGAACAAGGCAACTCTATAAGAGATTACTTGATCGAACAAAGCACTTGAAGGTATGGATTAGTTATGCCAGGTTTGAGGCTTCAGCTGGTATAGAAGATGAAGAGATCGGTGGGGAGGCTCTGAATACAGCATTGTTATATGAAGTATGGTATGCTCCATACAATACTGTACTAGTATAAATCAATACTTTAATATGATAAAGCAACACTTTATTATGGTAATCTAATACCGTACTGTGATAAAACAATACTGTGATGTACTATGATAAAGTAAGTCTTCACTTGAGTTTAAAATTGCTATGCTTGGAGTAAGTATGCTCAATTGAAAAGATCATTAAGTGAGATAGAGTGTGCTCGAGTAATATTTGAACTTGTGATTGCTTAACTTACATTGGACATGCCAGAGCTATTGTGGAAGGCTTATGTTGACTTTGAGATATCAGGGGTGAATACGAGAGAACAAGGTAACTCTATGAGAGGTTACTTGATCGAACAAAGCACTTGAAGGTATGGATTAGTTATGTCAGGTTTGAGGCTTCAACTGGTACAGAAGATGAAGAGGTGGGTCGGGAGGCTTCGGATATAGCATTGTTATATGAAAGTATGGTATGCTCCGTACAATACCGTACTAGTATAAATCAATACTTTAATATGATAAAGCAACACTTTATTATGGTAAACTAATATCGTACTGTGATAAAATAATACTGCGATACACTATGATAAAGTAACTCCCCATTTGAGTTTAAAATTGCTATGCTTGGAGCAGAAATGCCGAATTGAAAAAATCATTAAGTGAGATAGAGCGTGCTCGAGCAATATTTGAACTTGCGATTGCTCAACCTATATTGGACATGCCAAAGCTGTTCTGGAAGGCTTACATTGACTTCGAGATATCAGGAGGTAAATACGAGAGAATAAGATAACTCTATGAGAGATCACTTGATCGAACAAGGCAACTCTAGTTATGCCAAGTTTGAGGCTTCAACTCCATACAATATCGTATTAGTATAAATAATACTTTAATATAATAAATGAACACTTTACTATGGTAAAATAGTACTGCAATGTGCTAAAACAATACTGCGTTGGTATGGAAGATGATAATTTTTCAAGTTTGTCAAAAATGAAATTCTGCTATAGTATCACATATCCAAAAGAACATATCATAGTATTACAACTTAAAGTAGCACCACAGTAATTGAACATGTCCAAACTAATGCCATACATCAAATGTCCAAAATATTTGATAATAAATAATGCTTAATCTTTATGTCGCTCAGCTATGTATTTCTCAATGCCTTCTCCTTGAGTGCTTCTGTGATCCATCAGAATATGGTGTGCCATATGAGTCCTGTACCAGTCTATGCTGCAAGTCTTCGCCACTGTCCAAAATTCCTCACTATTTCTGGAGAAGGACTCAACCCATAGGCAAACATAGACCCCACAATTAACATCTTCTTCTTGATCCCGACAATCTGATATGTGTTCCACAGAGTAGTCTTCAAGTATAATATCCCGACAATGTTTCAACCATAGCCCAAAGAAGCTCACCTATATCAAACTATTTTATATTTGTTAGTATCAAACCAGTGAATTATCATGAATAGAGTGACAGAGCAAGAAAAACCAACCAACTCTCATCAGTATCAACATGGCTTGGGACATCCTATGGGATAAAATGATACCAGCACCATAAAATAAGCGAACAAGAGCAATTCGATTAGCGAATTGCCATAAACATCAAAAGGTGCCAGTGCCACTTATCAGAATTGCCATAAACATCAAAGAGTGATTAATGGAATTGAGATTTTGTACTTACAATAGTTTCAGTAGTTCTTTTGCTACTGTACTTTTTATATAGTCATAGTACAAAAATTTTCACGTATGGTATTAAATACCAAAAGGTGCCAGTGTCACTTATCAGTGGTGTTGAGTGGAAGCATTATGTAGCGGCATGTGGCAAGTATGTAAGGAGAAATATGATTAAAAGATAAACACGTGGTGTTTGTCATCCCCCCTATGATTTTTCCATAGCACCTTTATCTGGATGTTCGTCTAGTTTCAGAACGGTTTAACATCTCGTGCTGCCAACAATTAGAAAAAAAAAATGTTAACAGCTCAATATTATTTACAAAGCTTAGATGTGACACTGAGAATAAAAATACAGGCATTTCATACCATGGACTCCATGCGCTTGTAGGAGATGTTGCATTGTCTATTGGAGCCTTCTTCATTGGGCATAGTTTCTATTATACGCATCCAACAATTGATTATCTATTCATTCATACAAATAGAATTCATAAACTTTAAATAAAATTTACAATATTATTGTCCTATAATATAATTCACTTACATCATTAGATATTGCCTTTGAAGCTAATAATTTATGTAGACTCAAGTCTTCAACCCATATAGAACCATATGTGGTATGCTTCTTTCATATAAGGTCCCTAAAAATAATGATAATTCACTTACAAGTACTAGAGAAAAGTAATAATTTTGAATATACCTATCATTGGTATAAACCTTACAACCATACGCTCATACCTACTATCTTGAACCGTATCAGCATCTATTACAGCAACATTCTACATACATCGAAGTATCAGTTGGCACTTAAAAGTATCAGATAATTTAACTAAAGTATCAACTAACTACAAAATAGTATCAATATACTACTTGAGAAGTATCAGAAAACTACCAAAGTAGTATCAAAAAATTAGAACTAAGAAAGTATCACTTAGCACTAAAATATATCAAGTAGCTAAAAGAAAGTATGAAATAACTATAAAGCAGTATCAATATGGTATAGAGAAGTATTAGATGATGGTATCAGAAACATATAAAACTACTAAAAGCAGTATCAAAAACTATATTGGCAAATATTTACCTTATCACTAGGAGCAGCAACGGTTGTCGTAGGATTCTTATGTCTTCTTTTGTACTTGCTACCAACCAGATAGTCTTTCACCATCTTGATTAATGTCGACTTCCTATCTACCCTCTCCTTCAACCTCTTGACAATTGAAGAAGGCCCTCCATCCTTCTTTTCCTCCTCAGTGTTGGCATCCTCATTACCCCCATGACCTCCACCAAGGTCATGATCATTATGATGATCATGATCATCATTCTTGCTCTCATTTTCGCCCTCCTCCTCCTCCTCCTCCTCCTCTTCTTCTTCTTCCTCTTTTTCTTTTCCTTCTTTGCCTCCTCTTTTTCTTCTTGTCCCTCATTCTTCTCATCCCCTCATTCTTCTCATCATCCTTTGTCCCTCCTCCTCCTCCTCCTACTTCTTCTTCTTCTTCAACCTTTTTCTTGGATTTGGCATCATCATCATCCTTATTGTCAGATGTGGATGCATATGATTCAGATCCAGAGTCGGATGAGTCAAAATCATAAAATATCACTCCATGATTTTTCTTCCAAAATATGGCAAAATTTTCTATAATTTCTCTTCAATGACTTGATCTTCACTTTCAAGGTCAAGATCTCATCATCTTTTTCTTATTGCTTTGTTCAAGCATCTCGACCCTTTACACAAGATTTTAAAAATCTACACCATAAGACGTGCCAGCAACATTCCTTTGTTTCTTCTTTCTTCCCTCCCTCTCAACATTAGCAGCCCTATCAGCATATACCTGAAAAATATTTGCACCAATAGCTATTCCACTTTGGAGGTACTTGTGCTCGAAGGGGCAAGCCGATACTCTTTGATCTGATGAAAGTATAAAGTATCAATAAGATAGTATTATTATACTACAAGGCAGTATGATATCAGAGATTTTCAATACCAAATAACAATGACAATATTACCTTATCAATGGTTATCCCACTGATCTTCTCTTCAATGTTATTAATGCATTTCAACCATTTCACCTTCCACTTAAAGAGACGGGGCCTTGCTGCCCTATCGCCTAGGGGTGTCAAGATGGAGGGAACTCTCTCTAGAAATTAACCTACATCAAATAATAATAAAAGATATTAGCAAGCTTATTATTACTATAAAGTTATTCACTATAAAATATAAAATTAATACCATATAATTGTACTTGATGCTTACCAACAAATCGATAGCACAACTATTTAAGTAACCGAATGATGGCTTCACCTTATTTTTTCAATCATGTATCGCTCGATGACTGGATATGATGTTCTCCATCAAAAATATATAAACAGCCATCTCCCAGTCAAAGTCACCCAACTTGTCAACATGGTCAACATATTGGAGTACAGATCTTGACATCTCTTTTGTAGACAAGGGGACAAGTACCATGTTCAACATAGCCAACACAAAGACAGAAACAAAGCTTTCACCTCTTTCTCTCTTTTAGAGCCAATATAAAACTTTAATAGTTTCTCAAGATTATTCTATGCCCCCATCTCAAGAACCCCCAAGCAATTCATTATATGTTTTGCTTTTCGGGGGTGCTCTCTTCTTGTTAAGTTCTACTGGTAGGTTGGTGAGAGGGAGGCCAAGCATTACGGTGGGCTCGTCCTTTTCAAGTTTCAGCTCTAAGCCGTTGTCGACGATGAATACACCTCTTTGCTCATCGAACTGCTTGATGAGCACATGCAACCAATTCGGACTGATAGACAACTCTAGGATATCAAGAAAGTATACAAATGGTGTTTTCTGTAGATGCTCCATTTGCACATTTGAGATTGATTCCTTTACACTCTTCTTGCCTTTCTCTTTTGCATTCTGCATTCTATACAATGAACTTGGAGAGCATCTACTCTCCAACCTCCCGATATATAACTCAGTCCTCTTATATTTATTTGAACTTGTAGCACAATGCGGTGGAGGTCTTGGCATTACACGCAATATATAAGAAATATTTAGTGGAAAAGATAACTCTCTTTCTCATTTAAGGATCCTAAGCCCTGAAACCATATAAAAGTACTAAATATACATATCAGTGTATAATTAATGCACAATGCAGTATAAATTGCCTTTCACTTATATTAATTAGGCATCATTGAGCATACAATTTGAATTATTTCTCATTCAATCATGAACAACAAAAATTTGAATCAAACCATTTCTAGGATTTCAATTGGGGAGAAAAATGCTTACTGATTGAGATTTCTTGCATCGACCTCCGGATGTCGACATTGCTCTAGCATAATGGAGGAAGGCAGAAGCACCAACAGAAAAGCAAAGAGTATGCTCCTTCGACATGATGGAAGGAGGTGGCAACCGATGGAGGATCAACAAGATAGAGGGAGGTGGCCACCGGTGGGAAGATCAACAACGTGAGGGGATCATGTTAGATGGTAAGGAGGAAAAGAGCAGACCAACTTGAGGGATCAGCGATCGGAGACAAGCGGCGAAGTAGGGGGGCACACGATCGCATTGGAAGTTGGGTGAGCGTGCGGTGGACGTTGGGTGACCAGGATGAGGGAGAAGAGAGTTTATGCTCATTTAAATATCAAAAGGGTAATTAGATAATTTTACCGTATTTGGTAGCTCCTTTTAACTTAAGTTTCAAATCGAGAGTAGTTTTTATTTAAAATTGAAAGGGGAAGTTCCTTTTAACTTTGAAATGAAATGGAAATTTTTCTCTAGTTCTCCCTAGTTTGTATAGGTATGATTATTAATAATAATTTTCTAAATTATTTTTTATAATTTCCTTCTTCCGTTACATGGGTACTATACTTATTTTGTTATTTATTCAGTGTTGTTGGTTCTTAATTATATGTAATATCACTACTTCACATTAACACTATTGGTTTTCTAATAAGAAGAATGTTGGTATTAATTTTTTTGAACACTATCAAAAACCTCCAACTTGATTTTTGGTGTGGGAGAATTTTTCAATTACGAGGATAGAAATTGTAAGTTTCTTCTCTCACCACTTTCTCTCTCTATCAATTTCTCTCTTTAGATTTTTCTCTTAATTTATAGTATTTTTTATTTTTATTTGTTGTTGATTGTTATTGTAATTGTCTTTTCATATGTTATGGTGTAATATATAACTTTATTGTCTGATTGTTGGTATGGTTTGTATATGTATAATTATTAATAATGATTTCTAAATCATTGTTTGTAATTTCTTTCTTCCATTATGTATGTATTGTACTTATTTTGTTATTTTTCAATGTTGTTGGTTCTTAATTATATGTAGTGTCATTGTTTCACATTGACACCATTAATTTTCTAATAAGAGGAATGTTAGTAATAATTTTCCTAAATACTATCAAAAACTTCCTACCTAATTTTAGTGGTGGGGAATTTTTAATTATGATGTTAGAAATTATAAGTTCGATAATTTGGAGATGACAAATGCTTCTACTATTTCTACATCAGCTATGGATTCATCTAGGCATGCAAGACTTAGAAAACAACTAATATTGTTAGAGAAAAGAAATACAAATCTTAATAATATTGAACATAATCAAAAATTTCTGATTTTATTTATGATATTGACTCTGTTTCGAGGTCGGAGCTATTTACATCTTCTTTTGACATAGGTAATACTTTATCGAGACATATGTTCTAATATATTTGAGATTACTATAGATTCATTTTAGTATGCAACACTAATTTTTCTGAACATTATCAGAATCTTCCAACTTGATTTTTGGTGGTTGGAGAATTTTTCAATTATGAGTTTAGAAATTATAAGTTCAATAATTTAGAGGTGATAAATACTTCTACTATTTCTATGCAATTATGGATTCATCTCAGTATGCAAAACTTAGAAGATGGTTAATATTGTCAAAAAAAAAATAGAGATCTTAATATTGTTAGAACACAATCGGAGGCTATTGGAAGTTAATATTTTTTTCTTCCTATTTTTCTTATCATTATATTCCAACAATTATGTTTATTTTTTTAAAGTCAAATCTTATATACATTATTTTTTAGGAAGATTTACTTAACCTTGGGATTTGGTAGGCCTAATTGTGTATGTGAACTATATGGTGCTGTTATGCAGCATGAATAAAGAATAATAAAATCTAAAAAATCTTCAAATCTCAAATTCTCTTTATATTATTCAGATGGTATACTAAAGCTATAATTTTTTAAAAATACACCTCAGATGCTTGATGAATTGCTTGCTTATGATGGTGGCCAAAATTAGTAAGATTTCAAGAAATATAAGAATGTATAATTTCATTTTTCTTTACTTCAATGGAAGAAATATTGATAACTCTATTAATTATGGTTTAAGCCCTTATGTTTCCATTTGAATGGCCAAAATCATCATAAGATTGCATCATTATTATCTATTGAGGGCAATAAACTTAAATTTGCTCAGTTATATATTTATGACACTGATAATGAGGTCTCTAACAGAGTCAGTTGTTTAGCAATGAATTATGGATCAAAAATTCTCTAGATCTTGATATCGTTATAGATTTGATACAAATATTAGACAATTGTAATCCTTTGGTTCAAGCTTTTCGAATGGTACGTGATAGATTTTAAGAATCCGATATCGCTAAGGTCAGACTTCGACTTTTGAGTAGTGATAAAAATATGAATACAAGACAATATAATAGCCCTTCATGTTCTAAGATTACTGCTTTAATTATTGGTGCTTTTGATATGTATTCTTCTGATCGTAATATTATTATTGAACATCAAACTAATGGTTTACATCGTATTAGTGAACTACATCCCAATTTTATGGCAATACAGTATCGATTACTTTTTCCATATGATGATGATGATTTCTATATTGGTATTATCAGAAAAAGTGTTACTAAAAAATAATAATAAAAATATCAAAATATGAGTATATGAATATTTTATACTTATCGATTGCAATATCGAGCATCTGAAGGTCATATGTTATTACGGAGAGGCAAACTATTTCAGCAATATATTCTTGATTGCTATATTTGTATGAAAGAGAATATCTTTATTAGATTAGAAAGAACTAACCTCAACTTTGATCAAAATTATATTATGAGTTGAAGGGTGCGATCCTTAGAGATAATACTAAAGATTTATTAGTTGATAAACATATTATGTTGCCCTCCTTATTTACTAATGGTCTTAGATATTTTATGAAGAATTATCAAAATATTATGACAATTTGTTGATAGGCAGGTTATCTTTATCTATTTATCATATTTACTTACAATCCTAAATGGTCAGAAATTAGTTATTTTGGAAAAGATACAAACTCAATAGACTTCTAAACATCTTGATACCATTTCATGGGTCCTCAAAGTAAAATTAGATAAGCTTCTTCATGATTTAAACATAAAAAAATATTTGGAAGAGTTGTAGCATGTTTGTATTATTCTTTTCTATCAATTTTTCATTATTTATTTTCTAATTCTCTTTGTATTTTTATGTAGTTGTATATTCTATTGAGTTTCAAAAGAGGGGGCTTCTACATACTCATATTCTTCTCTTCCTTCATGATAATGATAAATATCCTTCTGCTACAGATATAGATCGTATCATCAGTACAGAAATTTTTGATTATAAAATTGATCTAGTTGCTTTTGAAGTTGCCCAACAGTTTATGATTTATGGATCTTATGGAGTTTTCAATCATTCTTCTCCTTGCATGATCAATAACAAATGCATAAAATACCTTTTAAAGAAGTTTCATGAAATAATTATGGTGGATGGTGATAGCTTTTCAGTATACCGATGAAGTAATGATGGTAGAGTAGTTGAAAAAATGGAATATTACTTGATATTCATTACGTGGTTCTTTATAATATTGAATTATTGATAAAGTATCAGGCTCATATTAACGTTCAGTGGTGTAATCATTCTCGATCAATTAAATATCTATTCAAGTATCTTAATAAAAGTCAAATCAAGGAGCTATAATCTTAGAGAAAATAGGAGATGATTCTAATATGAACCATGAGGACTATAGACTAGTGATGGATGAGATTAAGCATTTTCTAGATTACCTCTATATTTCAACTTCAGAAGTATGTTGGATAATATTTGATTTTGATAGTAATTATTATGAGCCTGATATTGAGAGACTTAGTTTTTATCTTTTTGATCAGCAGTCCATTACTTTTCATGACTCTGCTAATTTACTTAGCATACTAAATCAACCTCAAATTGAAGATATCATGTTCATAAAGTGGATGAATATGAACCAAAGATATAAGGATGCACGAGTATTAACTTATATTGAATTTTTAATTCATTGGATATTACAATGTGAAGAAATGAAAATGAAGATTATCTGAAAATATATTAAAGAATATATTATGCACATCCCGTAAGTGATGAGAGATTTTATCTAAGAATGTTGTTAAATATTGTAAAAAGACCAACATATTATGAAGGTATTCATACTATAAATAGTGTTACATGCCCAAAATTTAAGAATGCATGTCATTCTCTTGGTTTGTTAGATTCTGATAAGGAATGGAATAAATGTTTAACAAAACTAGTTATTGGACAGCAGGTCTACAAATGAGATCTCTATTTATTACAATGCTTTTATTTGTCAAGTATCGGATCCACTCCAACTTTACAAAAATAATTATAAATTAATTTCTGAAGATGTTATGTATAAGTACAGATAAATTCTCCAATTTGATCGATTGCAATCATCAGAATTATAAATAAAAAATTATACTCTTTATGAAATTGAACAGCTATTGATTAAAGGTGGTAAATCTTTGAAAGATTTTTTCCATTGTCTTTGCTAGATATAAGTCTTCTTAATTAGAAATAAAATTATTTAATTCAAGAAAATTATCTTATAATATTAAAGAAGTTATAGAGAAATATCAAAAATTATTTGCTGATCTTAATAGTGAACAGTTGGGTTGTCTACAAAATTATTATAGGAGCAAGTTTAGCTAATAGTGGTGGTTTATTTTTATTTATGGACATGGTGGTACTAAAAACTTATATTTATAAGACTATTTTAGCTACAGTTAGAGTTGAAGAAAAATTGTATTGGTTGTTGTATTTTCTGGCATTGCTACTTTACTTCTATTAGGTGGAAGAACTGCATATTCAAATTTTATATTTCGATAACTATCAATAAGAATATAATGTGTGAGATTAAACCTAGTAGTCATATTGCAGAGATAATAATAAGTGTAAATATTATTATTTGAGATAAAGCTTCAATGGCTCATAGGTATTATTTTGAAGCTATGGATAGAATTTAAGGGATATTTTACATCACATAGATCTTGAGAATACATATAAATCTTTTGCAAAAAGATGGTACCTCTCGATGGAGATTTTAAGTAGATCCTATCTATTATTTTAAAGATCGAAGCAAAGATATTGTTCAAGCTTTCATTAATAGATCATATTTATAGAACCATGTCATATATTTCAAACCACAAACTAGTATGAGATTAATGAATCATAAAGCTTCTGTTATAAATACTTGATATATTTCTCAATTCATTAATTAAATACTAAAATTAATGACGATCTTGGAGAGGGGATGGGACTAGGTTGAATTTTCATCAGATTTAGTCATCATACCATAGAATGATACACATAATAATATAATCTAAAGTATTTATTCTGATTTAAGTTTAAAATTACTTGATAAAAAATATTTAAGTGAGAGAACTATTCTTACACCTACAAATAAAATTGTTAATGTAATAAATGAGAGAATACTTTCTTCAATATTTATAGAAAAATTATTTACTTAAGTGTAGATTCAATTTGTAAAACATCATCAAACCATACAGAAGAAGATCTTTTGTATCCTACTGAGTTTCTTAATTTTCTAAAATTTTTTGGATTTTCAAATCATGAGTTTAAGTTAAGGATAGGCATACTAATGATATTACTAAGAAATTTGAATCAAAGTGCTAGTCAGTATAATGGTACTAGATAGGTAATTAGAAGATTATTTTCTAAAATTATAGAAGCTAAAATTATCGACAGAAGTAGCATCGATGATCGTGTGTTTATTCCAAGAGTAGTCTTATCTCCAACCAAATCTACATGACCTTTCATATTAAAGTAAAAATGATTTCCACTTTCTGTGTGTTTCACTATAACTATTAATAAGAGTCAAGATCAATCACTAAAGTAAGTTGGAATATATTTCTAAGATCGATATTTAGTCATGGACAACTATATGTTGCACTATCTAGAGTGACTAGCAAAGATGGTTTAAAAGTATTATAAATAACGGTAAGCATTCTAATGATTATTGTTCGATGAAGAATATTGTCTATAAGATAATTTTTCTAATCTACCGCTATCCCTAATATATAAGGTTTGTAATAATTACACTCAAATATAAAAAATTATGTGCCAATATTCTATCTCAATTTCATATTTGTTCTAATCCTTTTTTATACATATTAATGCATATTTATTATAGATCATTAATTAACTCAAAGATATAATGAAATTTATTGAATGAGTTAACAAATGAGAGAGATAACTAGAAGATAAAGGTTAGAATTAATAAAATATGGGGTTTATTAACATATAGAACAACAACGAGCTTTTAAGTTCGGACATGCTCATTATTGATGAAGAGGTACCTTTCTTTCTATGTTCAAATTTTTTACTCTTATATATACTAAAATTTCTTGCAATAATTATTAATACTATGGTTTTTATTATTGAATTGTAAGGATAATCATATACATATTGTAATCAGAAAAGTAATATGCAAAAGTTTCGTATGCTTATTGAAGGATAGCATATATATCTGATTACTAATTTGAAAGTTGTACATACTGATGGAATATATTGTCCAATAAAGAATAATAAGAATATTTTTCTATTGATCATAAAATTCAAAAAATATTAGAATATAAGATATATCCATCTCTGTACAAATTCTACTTCATAAATTATGATGAAATAATGAATCGAATCGATAATCATATCTATCTTAGTGATAAAATAAAGCTACTCATGTATTTTCTTAACTTTTTGATTATTTTATTCAACTAATAAATACTTGTAGATATTATTGCAAAATTAATTACTATTGGATCTTTAAAAAATATTCTTGCTCAAAACTCAAATGTTAAAAGAAAAAATTTAGAGTTATTGATGCTTTAGTATGTATTTTACTTCATATATAGTATATGATTTATTTAAAATATATTATTTATCTTTTAATTCAATATGATGTTATTGTAGTAAACTGAGGATAAAGGTCACCTTCTGAGCTAATGCTATTGATTATATAAATAAACTAAATTTATAAATTTACTCATCCAATTTAATTGTAATATCAACAATTGTTAAAGCATTTTGAGATATTTAAAAATATTTTAATTTATTCTTGATATTAGAATTTTTATTTGAATAAGAAATTTATATTATAGGTGAGCATTATCTTTCCACTACGAATGCAATAAAATTTATGTGAACTTGGATGTACCAGAAGTGAAAAGTTTTAATCATACGTATCATTTACTTATTCATATCTTACTATGAAATTATATTGGACAAACTACTAACTAATTTTATAACTTTTCTAATAAAGATTTATCATGTATGAATGATGTTCAAGAGATTGTATCCCAAAATCAATTACAAACTTGTTCTACTGATCCATTTTCTGTTAGAAGGATGACAATTCAAGAAAGCCTATTCAGTGGGATTATCGTGGACAGATATTGAAATTATACAATACTAAAATCTTATTCATATATCATGTAAATTTCTTAAATTTGGTATTTATATTTGAAGATATATAATTATGATTAAATATTCAACCATTTGATTTATAAGAGACTATCTTTAATTATGAGGCTTTAATTAGTGATATCAAAATAAAATTTGGATGGTACTATGCGACTTGCCAAGTTTGTCAAAGAAAAGTGAGATATATCGATGTTGGATTTTGATGTGATCGATGCAATATAGAGCCTAAGTATCTAATGTCAAGGTTTGTTTTCAATTTAATACTTAAAATTTACTGATAAAAGATAAATATATACTTTAGATAATAAAAAGAAATTATATATTATATATTGTAATATTACATCTCTTACTCATGTCCATTACAAATTTTTTATTTGTTAGTTATAATAAATTTGATTTGGTTATATTCTTTTTTTTCTTTAGATATTGATTACAATTTTATATTGAGGATTTTGCTAGAGTTGCATCATTTATTCTTTTCGATGAAGTTGCTTAACAGTTTATAGGCAAACCAGCTAGACAATTATGCATGGATAAGGTATATGCAACATATATTTCATATTTATTCATCCAATTAATTAGTTGTAATATAAAGTTATGTATTTCTTTTCATGCAGAAAGATGATGATTCTATTATTTCTTAGAAATCAAAAAAATTGAAAGAAAAAGTTATATCTTTCAAATTAAAGTTGATGAATACATATCAAAGAAGGATGACAAAGCTATATTATTTTTAAAATAATTTTCATTGATGCATATAAGGAATTAGAAGACAAGAAAAATCTAGAAAAATCCAATGTGAGTGATATATTTCTATTCTTTTATATATGAACAGTTATATTTATATATTTTATTATAATAATTGATAACTAATTTTTTTTTTTTTGCAAATTGAAGCAAATGAAGATGAAAGTCCTATTATTGATAGGACTATGAAGAAAAGATATATTCATCGAAAGCAAATAATTAAGTGGAAATGCTCGGCTTAATGATGAGCATTCTGATAGAACTGCGGCTAAAAATATTATTTCAATAAAAGATTTTTGTATCAGCAAAAAATAAAATGATTATATTACTTTTTACTATCATGCTATTTAAACAATCTAACTTTGTGTCCACATTCAGAATACTTGATACCACCTATGATGTCTTTTATGTTATGTTGGCTTTTTAATTCACAAATTCTTTAACATTAGATGCATATGAGATTAAACGATCGACTTTCATCAGTATCTATATGTAGTTTGAACAACCCCACATGTTGCACGAATAAAATGCTAGTATGCATACCTATATATTAAAATAGAGGCATCTACATTGGCAAAGCCTTCGTTTGCCATGTGTCCTAAGACAGTGCTTTTTTTTGCTTCGAACCTTCCACCTCCCATTCTTCCTATAGCTTCCTCATCGCCCTCCTCTCTCCATATCTTTCCAATCACCATCCTCCTCCTCCTCCTCCCCAGTGGCACCAATGCCTCTAGCTGATGCTCTGGGCATCACTTGTCCTCACCGTATTGGCCCGGCCCACCTTCCACCGCCATTGGTATCATTGGAGGGCTTGAAGATGGTGGTCAAGACGGGCATGATCGAGTTCAAGTCCTTTGGGAGGGAGGTGCAGGAGACCTTGAAGGCTAGGTCGAGGAGGGTGGCATGGTTGTAGGTGTTGATGACGGTGGCAAACGAGTTTGACAAAAAAGGAAGGGAGAGGGCTCGCATGTCAAAAAAAAGATGGTCAACTACGGCCCTCCTCCATGGAGAGAATTCACCTACGACATTGTTGAAAAGCACAACTCCAATGCCAATGAGAAGGTCGATGATGCAGGTGGCAATTGTGATGAAATCCCTAATGGGCATTCAATCCTCTATGGTAGTAGCCATCCTGCTCCCAAACATCTCTTCCTCGGTGACATCTCTACCCAACCTCTCTTCTTGCTCTCTACCCGTACTGAAATTGAACTTTTTGTATTTGGTAAGGCTGGCCAGAGACCCAATACTTGAGCTGCATCTTGGAAGGAACCAAAAAGAAGAGGAAGAGGAGGGATGGGAGTTTTGGGAAAGGGTGGCGGGGAGCAGAAGCTCTGATGCAGAGTGCCATAGCCATCTTTGCTCAAAATAGATTGATTAATAATATACCATGAAGGAGAAGAGGATATGTTTATTTCTTCTTCCTTTTCTTTTCTCTCAAAAGGAAGAGAATGATGAGAGATAGGGATAAGGCTAAGGTGATGGTGTTGCTGGGGAATAGAAAGGAAGAGTGTACGGTCTCCAGAGAAGATACACCGACTCCTTCAACTGTTGGACCTCTCCAAGGATTATTGCACATGCACCGATGGATCGAGATCCAATGGTTATTAAAGCCTTCATTGAACATGCAGCGACAGCCATTCCGTCTTGAGTTCGGGTTGCCAGGATTATTTTCTTATTTTTATAATAATTAAGATTTTAATTTTTAATCTAATCTAATATATATATATATATTAAAAAAATATTTCTTTGTAGGAAAAAAACTTTCTTCTAAAAATATATTTAATAAATAACCTATTAAATAGTATTTAATTTAGTAAATGATTTACTAGATAGTATTTAATTTCACACATGAGCCATAAATCTGATACTATGAAATAATTATGGCTTTTCATCTCCTTCATGTTTCTATAAATTGCTTTTCCTTTCCTCTCTCCCCTCCTCCCTCTTTTGATCACCTGCAAAATTTCAATACCAGGAAAAAGAAAAAGAAAGATTTTTCCCTCCATTTCTAAAGATTAGATCTCTTACAAGCCATTAATTGAAACCATTAGTTAGAGGTATGCTTACCAATCGATTTATGATCGAGATCTCACAAGGTCATTGCTTATCACTGTCTTCTCCTATAAGAGACAATAATGTGATCTTTGGAGGTATTTTATGATCAAATTCCATATATTGATATATTTTTGCACCTCCCTAAGTTCAAAGATGCTACTATGATAGGTGACTGTGGTGGCTAATCGATAACATTGTCGACTCTACCACTGGGAGAGTTAGGGGGTGTGGGAGGAGAGGATCGAAGGAGAAGGAGAAGGAGACATGAAAAAGTTTAAAATAGTTAAAGATAAAAATAGTAAGAAATCATGAATTTGAGAAGGAGCTTCAGATCCTCACAAGATTTGTCTGATAACTTATAATCTATACTATGCATAAAATATAAATTTTTATTATCTTAGCTATTTTGAAATGCATATAGAATATATATAATAGAATATATAAATAAATAAATATTTTTAAAAAATTGCATCACGTGCATCGCATGAGGTTATAAGCTAGTATATATATAAAATTATAGTTTGTAAACTTAAGATCATCGATTATTATATCTTAGCTATAATGAGAATAGTTAGATGAATGACTTAGATTGCAAATCTGATCCAACCTAGTCTCGACTAGACCTGACTTGATCAATTAGTAAGATTTGAGTCCAAAATCATGACCAACATATAAAATCGGTCCAAGTTGGGATTAAGCATGCTTTAGTCCAACTCAACTGCTTTGTTGCCCAATGGATTTCCCAAATCTAGTTGGCTAATTATATCAAGTCCTTTTTCTTGCCTAGTCTTAATAGCCTATTAGAAAGCAAGTTGGCTCCACAAAAAATGCTTAAATATGCATGAAAATTTCCTGAGTCCAATGGTACTAACTTAGCAATTTAATATTTTGATATGTTAGCACATATTTTTTATTCCTTTAAGTTAAAAGTTTTGCAGCATATCCTACAATTTACGCCAAGTCACTCACACCACTAGGCAAAAGAATTTTATGTGTGCATAAAACAAGAGCTCCCTTAATTATAGATCTATTTCATGCTGAAGACCTAAATAGGCTTGTGTTTAGTAACACATTGTGCATGCATTAGGGATGTAAAAATTTTTAACCAAGCTAAAAAGGTAAAAGAAAATCTACAACAATGCAATCCATGTAACTAAGCAAGATTTAAAAAATTTTGCTTCTCATATTCCATTTTCCACTAAAGCCCCAATATTAAATGTGAATTGTGCTCTTGTATGATAGAGGATATTGACCATATAAAGAAAACAGTTAGTCGGCTATTGAAACATTGAATCTATTGATTGTTGGAATTTATTCGATTGAGCCCATCTAAATGTGATCCACACTCACATATATCAAGATCTATTTTTAGTTGTTTTAATTTGATCTAACTCTGATTCAAGATAAGCCTCTCATAAGATGATAAGATATATTTGTGGTGGTTGCGGTCAAGTCAAATACCATGTACCTATTATGAAGATAACGCCCATCTCTGTAATTAATTCAGATACCACTTCTGATGGGCGAGATATGGTACAAAAAGATACCCCTTATGGACTTAATCCTTAACTCATCTGAAAGTGCTTTTAGGTCCTTCTCCATCATAAATACTCAAAGTTGGGTTTAGGAAATCAAGATGCTAGTCATAGGTAGCGAGGAGCACATTCGATTTTCTTCTTGTGATTGTAGTAGGTTAGTTCCAGAGATCATAATGGCATCAATAGCTTCATCTTCATATAAATTTTATTGCCCCATAAAACTTAATATTGTGCTATCAAAGCCATGTTAGGCTTGAACATGAAGCACTCTATTGTTGAATTAAATACTGTCAAAAATATCCTGTAGATATAGATCTATGACTAGCCATCCTGACCAATTGCTAGTGATCGAAGTCATCATGACATTTCCAAGAAGTCATTCCTAGACTACATGGCCACAGTAGAGGGCCTATAATGTATTTTTTTAAAAATGCCTTAATCTTTCTTAAAGATTAAATAAAAAGAGAAAAAAAAATAAGGAGGGGGGGGAGGAGAAGATGGAGGATGAGAACCCATTAAGGAATCACTAGATTTTCTATCATCGAGCCCCCTCCTCCGATAAGGATGGCTGAGATGGATCTCTAGTCCACCTCCTACAACCACGTGGGTGACTTATGTACTCTTGTGCCCCCCTACAATTTTTATGATGAGATTGTACATTTCTTCATCCATTGGACACAATCTATCAGGGTGAAACAAATAATGGCCAACAACAATCTCTCACAATTAGGGGTGTCCATGGTCTGGTTTGATCTGGTTTGAAAATATTTTTAAATCAAATTAATAAATTATGGTTTATCAATTTTACAAACCAAACTAGACCATTTTGTTACTCAAACCAGACCAAACCAGATCGAATAATTATTGTTTGATCTGGTTTGATTAACGGTTTGATATATTGTAACATGAAAGATGGAAAATCTTGAGAAAAAAATTTAGCCAAATAAAGATTTAAATTATCAGGATAGCTTTCAAACTAATGTATAGCTCTGATTTTTAGAATATTAAAGTGAAGATTATGCCTATAGCCAACCAAAAGCTAGGCTCTATTCTAAGATTTATGTGTTCGTATATATATATACATATATTATGGTTTACGATGTCGTTTGGTCTAATATTTTTGTAAAACTAGATCAGACCATTAAATCATTTTATATAAAAATCATAAATCAAATCAAATTATTTAGTTTCAAACCATACCATACTGATAAAATAATTTGGTCTGATTCAGTTTAATGGTTTTAACCATTTAGTGAACATCCTTACTCACAATCAACCATAGGAGGAGAGGGATGGTCGCCTATTGGGACTTTGGTGGCTAGCCATTATGATAGGTCAGGGGGACCCATCAACACCAACCGTTGGAAGCCTTTTTTTCTCTATTAATCTCTCAAAGAACTAGTCGATCACCAATCTCCTGGAAAGTTGGCACATCAACAGTCATGAGGCCTATCTAGGCTAGTTTCCCTCAAAGGGTTGGTCGGTAACTCACCTATGGGGATTAAGCCAAGAAGGGGCACCCACCTTCTCGCTTCCTTCACCACTCATGATTGGAAATGAAGAAAGGGAATGTGGTTTCGATTTTGGGCTTCAACTCAGAAATCGAGATCTACATACATAATGTTTGGTACCAAATAAGAGGCCAATGTTCGATCCCATAACCCATTAGCCTTTTAATAAGTTGGTAGAACGAGATGAAATTCAGTTGGTTCATTTTGATCTAGTTTGATTCATATGTAATTCATCAAAGTAAACTTAATTAGTCTAATTTAGGAGTTAATTATGGTTTTATTTATCTATTTTCATGATACATAATTAAACCTCTTGGGATAAATCTAAACAAACATATTATTGACTTAATTTGGCTTTAGTTCATGTGAACCAATTTGGCTTAGGTTCATTTGAACCAAAAGGATTAATTTCTAAATAGAATAAAGCAAATAGGGACCTATAAGTAATTCCTAAGGGATCTATTTATAAATTTATGATTACAATTAAGGATAGTAGGGACCTACATTTAACAATATGCTTAATCACATCTATTTTGCACATTACATAGTTTTTTGTGTTGTTTAATTTGATTATGTACAAATAAGGTATTGTGAGCATGATTTCACGATCTTGACAATCAATTATTTATAAATTCATGTCATACTTTGTATATAAAATTGATTGATACTATTTAGAAAAATTAAAAGTTTTGGTTAGATTTCTCGGTGTGATCATCAAAATGACCTCAAGCATGAAATTGAAAATTTTGTATAATATATAATTTTGGATAAATATAATTGATCCAATAAATTTAATAGTATCATAAATTACATCAAGCTATTGAAATGTTGAGTCATTTCCAAAGAAGCATCTTCATATTCAATATTTAGACAGATGAAATGGTATGAGTATGCATTGGATCAAGTAACACTTTTATGCCCAAAGATATGATATTTACTTGTATCCAATGTGAATATCTTATTAGGTTCACTAGTAATGACGATTTGTCACTAATGCAATATTGCCACTCACAGCCACTAATATGTTACAGCACTCACTCAAAGGAGCAACATAATGATGCACTAGATTGCCTACCAAAGTTAAATATAAAGAAATTTAATTTACTCTAGATAAATTAATTTTATTGAGTCTCATTAATTGATGATAGCATGAGCATGTATTATTTGCAGCATTAATTCTTACAATCATTAATAGCAGCGTAGAAAAAATTTTCTTCCTTAATAGATCAAATTTTTTGAAATGAAAAATAAATAATACGCACATTAAGATGTACTTGCCTTGATTTGGTATTCCAAGTAGATGAACCTTTATGACTTATGGATGAAAGCACACCTAAATAGAAGAGCTCTCAAAGAAATGAGAGCATTCCAATCACCTTCGTTCTGCTCATAATGAAATCTAACGTAGCTAGGCATATAAGAGATCCATCCCTTCATGTGATAAGGCACGTTATTTTTTTGATGCAACAGAGCTTCAATTTAGAAGTTTTGACAAGGCTATAGCCAACACCCTAATAATGATATTAGTCTCTATAAAATATACATACAAGAAAGATACCCTTTGCTCTAATGTATATTTTGAATCTAATTTAATAAATATTTTAAATTCTACTTGGTGGATTGACTTTGGTGCACTATGCACACCACCAACAATTTTTCAAGACTTCAAGAAGGCCTTCAACTAAAAGTGAATATCTGTTATCACCAAAAATCAAACATGTTCACTTGTTAAGACAGTTGAATATTATATGATAGTCTTGGTGATTTAT
>KE505220.1:14055-30846 GCA_000441515.1 Elaeis oleifera | reverse complement strand
CACAGCCTATTGGTGTAATGTACACATCAAATAAATATCCTAAAATAGATAATATCAGTGACTCCTATCTTTGGCATTGTTTGCTGGGTTATGTGAACAAGAATAGGATTGATAGGTTAAGCAAGGAGGGTATCCTTGAAATTGATGATTGTGAATCGTTATCGATTTGTGATTCCTATCTACTTGGTAAGATGATCAAATCATCTTTTAAAGAAAAGATGAAAGAGCCAGTGATGTCTTAGGTCTAATACATAGCGATGTATGTGGACCTATGAATATAGGCACCAGAGAAGGATAATACTACTTCATCACATTTACAGATGACCTATCGAGGTATGGGTATGTCTATCTTATGAAGTATAAATCAGAATCATTTAAAATATTCAAACGATTTCGTAGTAAAGTAAAAAATAGATTAAAAAAAGTATTAAGATTCTTCAGTCAGACTGAGGAGGTGAATACCTCATCGTGACTTCCTGACATATCTAGAAGAGAATGAAATTCTTTCACAGTGGACCCCTCTTGAAACATCATAATATAATGGGGTGTCTGAAAGGAGGAATCGAATCTTGTTAGACATGGTCTAATCCATGATGGGCTTTGCGAGTCTACCAATCTTCTTTTGGGGATATGCTCTTGAAACTACCTACTATATTCTTAATAAGGTATCGAGCAAGTCTATCAATAAAACTCTGAATAAGATATGGACAGGATGTAGGCCGGCGCACTCACACCTTATGGTTTGCGGGTGTCCAACTTATGTCAAGCGTTTAAAGATAGATAAGCTTGGACCAAAGTCTGATAAATACTTATTCGTAGGATATCTAAAGAAACTAAAGGGTATTACTTCTACCTTGCTGAAGAATAAAAGGTGTTAGTCAGCAATAAGATAGTCTTTTAAAAAAGAGTTCCTTGAAGAAGGAACTAATATCTGTAAAATTGAACTTGATGAAGTTCATCAGGTAGAAGAACCGGTACACATATAATCGATTTGATTGCAGAATCGAATCCTAAGCCAGTAGAGACATCATTGAGGAGATCCGATAGAATACCGCATCAATCGAATAGATACTATGGTTTTTGATCCGAGATGATGATCTTATCGAACTAGATGAGAATGATGAAGATCCGATCACCTATATAGAAACCATGCAAAGGCCTGACTCTCAAACTGACTTGAAGCTATAAAGTTCAAGATAGAGTCCATGGGGATCAATGGTGTATGGACACTAGTTGATCTGTTCGAAGGGATAAAATCTATAGGATACAAGTGGATTTTTAAAAGTAAAGAGGAGCGGACAGAAAGGTGAAGACCTATAAAATCCATCTAGTTGTCAAGAGTTACCGTCAGTATTATGGTATTGACTATGATGAGACGTTCTCTCTTATGGCAATATTCAAGTCCATCCGGATTATTCTTGTAATAGTTGCCCACTTAGATTATGAGATCTGACAAATAGATATCAAAACTACTTTCCTAAATGGAGAGCTGCAAGAAGAGGTGTATATGATATAACCTGAAGGGTTCACATGCACAGACAAATCTAAGGTGTACAAACTAAATAGGTTCATCTATAGACTGAAGCAGGCATCTAGGAGTTAGAACATGTGTTTTGATAAGGTGATCAAAATGTATAGCTTCGTTACGAACGGAGAAGAGCCCTGCATCCATAAGTGGGCTAATGATTCTGTAGTCATCTTTTTTGTACTGTATGTGGATGGCATACTGTTAATAGAAAATGATATCTCAGTTTTGCAGAGTATGAAGCTGTGGTTATCATCACAGTTCTCTATGAAGGATTTGGGAGTAGCATCCTACATCTTAGGGATGAAAATCTATAAGGATAGATCTAGAAGATTGCTTGGATTGTCCCAATCTATGTACATCGATATCATATTAAAATGGTTCAACATAAAAATTTTAAGAAAGATTATCTATCGATAGGTCATGGAATTACTCTCTCCAAGAAGGATTGTCCGACAACCCTCAGGAGAGAGAGTGTATGAGTAGAATACTATATATTTTGATAATGAGATCTATTATGTACGTCATGACGTATACGAGGTCGATTGTAGCCTATTCACTAGGGGTAGTGAGTAGGTACCAGTCAGATCCAAGTGAAAATCTTTAGAAGGTTGTGAAGACAACCTTAAGTATTTAAGAAATATTAAAGACCAGTGGCTTATGTATAAAGATACTGATCTAAAACTTGTGGGATATACTGATTTCAATTTTTAGACAGACAGTGATGACAGCAGAAGCATGTCGGACTACGTATTTATCTTAAATGGAGGAGCAATTTGCTGGAAGAGTTTCAAGCAACATATTATGGCCGATTCTGTATACGAAGCAAAGTATATTGCTGCATCCGATGCTGCAAAGGAGATGGTGTGGTTGCAAAAATTCATCATCGAGCTTGAAGTTACACCCTTTATTGATGGCTCTATTCTGCTGTACTATAACAGCACTGGAGCCATAGCTCAGGTGAAAGAACCAAAGTCACACCAGCACACCAAACACATTTTGTGCCGCTATCACTTTGTACGAGAGATCATGAATCGAGATGATATCGAGCTTCAACAGATCGACGAAAAGGAGAACCTAGCCAATCCCTTCACTAAAGCTCTCGAGATTAAAGAGTTCGATGATCACAAATGAAAGATGGATATTAAATACTATGTCGATTGGTTTAGTCCAAGTGAAAGTTGTTGAAAATATATCCTAAATCTAATCATATGAATGATTGTGTTCCTTATGTATATGAATTATTGATTGATAAATAAAAGTTATTTTTGATATTTTTCATCACAAAGTTACATCTTCCTTATAGAACTCTTGTATTGTAATGAAGTCCTTAGAATTATAAAGTAATCGATAAAGAAGGATTTATCGTATAATTCTTAAACATGTAAGTGACTAAATGATACATCGTTAAAGGATGATGATGTTTATCAAGTAGAGATTGTTGTGTGCCATATGGGTTGGTTGTCTTTTAACTAAGGAATGTGAAGACACTGGTATGGCATACAGGTGAGATGTAGGGGTACATCATCACTAAACAAGTGACTCACCTACTGAGCACTCTGTTGTTAAGAGTAGCTCACGAAGCATATGGGCAAAAGTGTCCCTCAGACCTGAGATCACTATAGTGACTGGCAAGCAACTCACTATGCTTTGGTACCGAACTATCTGTATTTCTAATACAGTAATGGAAGGCTACTAGATACAGTCAAGTACTTGCGAAGTCTGTGTGTGGATTAAGATGGGATTGATCCCTCTAGATTATACGAGCTGATGTATCGCTGTATTTTAATTTAATAAAATCTTGATCAAGATAATCCATGTGATGGATTCGAAAGGTTGAAATACAATATGGATGACTCTGTTAGGATTGAAAGTTAATCCTAGATCATCCTAGAGCATTCAGGATCAAAGAGATGAATTATGTGGTAACTATATGCATGAATTCTTGAATATTATCTTGTAATTATTCGATCTATTTAGACATCGAAAATCATTACTAGATGGTAACTTCAATTAGTTCAGAAAATGATTCCTATGCTACCAGCTTAGTGCTCGAATATATAGAGTCACGCACAAAGTCAGGCAACGTAGGAAAGAATTAATCTATATCTATATATTCAATTTGGAAGTACTTGATTTGATTGAACATATAGACTCACTTGATTGAGCATTAAGTTATGGGTCATATGGGATTATACAGTTGACTATGTCTAGCTAGCACTAGATATGAGGTTCAGGTTCAATTCCGGAGATGAACAGAATTTGATCTATGATCCAAGAAGTCTATGAGAGATTAAATTTAAGTGCTAATTAATTTTATATTAGATTTAATTTAATTAGACTTAATTGGATCCAAAATTTAAGTTAGATTTGGTCCTAAATCCTAATAGTTTATGATTGACAGACTTTCGAAATTATTTCGAATAGATTCGAATTAGATTGACTTATATTTGGATTAGATCCTTAGAGTCTATTTTTACTGAGACTGTCACCTTCATGGCCGACCAACACCAGGTGGGGTGCTGGTTGTTGCCGCCCCATATTGGGTGTGGGCGTGGGTGCATGTAGGTGCCTAGTTAGGGACCAATCCTTTCTCCTTTAGGACTCCTCCTTTGATAAGTTATGGATTAATTCAAAGTCTATTTGAATTAGGAATCCTAATCTTATAGGTCATAGAGAATCATCTATAAATAGGAAGGATCTCTAACTATCATATGAGAACAATAAGATTGTGTGTTAGAGAGAAAGAGAGAGGGAGGCGTGAAGAAGGTGAAGGCATCACCTTGCTCTTGGCGTGCTTCTCCCTTTTGGCATCCATCTTGTCCTAAGCATGGGCTATCTTGGGTGTCCCCTCTTGCTGGTGTGAGGCGTCACACTAGAGGCTCTCTCCCCTCTCTTTGGTGCCTTGCGAAGGTACTTCAATCAGAGACTTCATCCCGCTTTCTTACGAAGCTTGGCGTACGCACGAAGTAAAGGATCTGTAGATTCAGACCTACGTGAGATTTTTGAATTCAGAATCTTTGAAGATTTGATCCCTATTCCACTGCGAATCAGGTAAAGATCTAATCTTTATCTAGTTGTTATAGAAAACTTTTAGATGCAACCCTGGGTATCCACAAGAAATAGGCTTTTTTCCTATAGTTGATCATTTGCTCCACCATTGTTGGGCATAGTTGGCATTTTTATATCTCATTAATTCACATAATATTAAACAAAATAAGAGTCCAAGATATAGGATATAGCAAACCAAATTTTGAAAAGTAATAGAAACCACAAATAGAAATATTATTCTTTAGAAAGTCAAATGTCCCTTAAACTAAAAAAGGCAACCAACTAAAAAAATGAACAACTAAGCTTGTACTTTATAGCTTTTCACATGATCAATCACAATAACTTCAACTCCATTATCATCATAATCATCATAATTATAAAGGCTTGTATATAATCAAGTGGGTTCGGAATGGGCATTGCCATTATTTGCACTTGCCTCAGATCCACCATGGGTTTTAAAATAAGATCCATACTCAACTCCAAATATAATGGATTGGATAAAACTCATTCCATCAAGATTGAAATAGGTCAATATTTGATGCAGCAGAGTAAATTGCCATATCTAAGCGCCAACAAGCTCTCTTGATAAACTTTTTTTGGGCATGAATTGATGATGTGATTTCAGACTTTCCAAGATTTTCTTTCTATATGTTATAATGGTTTTGAATAAATGCTTATATCATTGAACATTATAATCAGCACCTAAATCAGTACCAATTTCAAATTTGTAACAGATAATGGCTAGCTAAGCTTGGAATCAGATTACATGGTAGACCCCTCCAAGACACCTGCCCACATTAGGACCTTTCTCAAGCTTTATAAATAGGGTGGATATTTTGGATATTTTGTTCAACTAAGATATCTAGACATCAAGATATCTTGGCTCCACAACAATCCACATCTCCCATTCTTCTCATTTGCTATCCCAACAAGGCCATTACCCTCTTCGGCTCTTCCAGCAACCTAGATGGTCTTCATCACCTGGGAGGCCCCAACCTCAAGCTTTCTTAGGTTAACTTAAATGATAATGTGATTGGTAGTGGTGACAAAGCTAATGTTGTGATCAGAGATCTGAATTCCAAGCTTGTAGCAACTGGTGGGAATCAGATCTTTGATATCTTAGTTTCTGAAGTAGAATTGAGGGCAATAGGTAGGCATTACTTACATAAGGTTAGTCTTGAGGGCTGACCTCATCTACATTGAGAGTGACTCAACTACAATGCTTGGATGAATTCAAAGACAGACTGGGATAGCAAATGTGCACCCCTCTTGTAAGACATTTAGAGGATGGTGACGGAGTGTGTCTACTATTGTGCCATGCATATCTACCAGAAGGTGAATAGAGCTATGGACTAGGTGGCCTCTTATGTGGCAGAGTATTATGGTAAAGTGTTGTGGATTGATTTGATAGTTGCTTCGACTAGCCTCGTGATACTTGGTTTTCTGATTTTGTTGGATGTGCTTATACTAGACTAGTGTGACTTGTTCATCCTATCAAAAAAGGCCATTACCTTTGAGCCTAGGCCGAATCTCTTTGTTGAGCTTGAACACATCTCCTCACCTCTAATCGAGTTGAGTCTAAGAATGGAATCTACACCAAAACCTACTGACTATAAGTCCTCTTATGTAGTCCAACTAGGTTACCAAATAATCTATATTAATGTTTCATGATGTAATTGGTTCTCTCACAGGGCCTTGATGCTAATGATTAGACCTGCCTAGTAGGTGGGTCAGGCTGGGTTTGGCTTAGGACCAAAATTAGCTAAGTCTAAGCTTAGCTTGACCCGACCTTCAAGCTCACTTCTCAAGCTTGATCTCGGTAGCTTTGAGCTTTGGGATGGATCTTAGGCATTTTCATAAAAAAGTCCACCAACACAAATCAATAGCTTGATCAATTCTTTCCTCCTTAATATCAAGTCTACTTGTTATCCCTCCTTTCTTCTCACTCTTCTAGCCATGTGAGAGCAAGAGGGAGGTTGTGGTGGCGGTTCGATCCAACCTCAACTCGATACAACCTTTGCCATGTGAAGTGAGAGGGAGGTCGCTCTACCGACCAATAGTTGAACCCAATCAAATTTTTTGAGATGAAAATTCCCAAGCTCTTCGATTCCAAATTGACCTGATGGCGGAACAGTTGGTGAAGGCAAAGAAGCCGGAGGCTATGATAGACTTATCGGTAGGGAGGATCAAGTTCCATCTTACAAGGAAGTCCTCCATTGCTGGCATGGAGCCCTTCTTCCCTTGTCTCCTAAGAAATTTTCACCATAAATTTCTATCCAACTCGGATTATCATCAATAGGCACTGAGCCTCGGGGGCCCTACAGTGGCACTAATGTCAAGGAAGAGGAGATCATATTGCAGAGAGCTTTACAAGCATAGATTGTATTTGGAGCTCAACTTTAGGATCACCTTCCAATTTTGGAGAAGACGACATGGGAGGAGAAGAAAACTAGGCTTAGGCAATGAGGCATGGGCTATGTAATATATATATATTATATAAATAATCAGGCTTGGGTCGGACTCAGATCAGGTCAATTTAAATCCAAGTCCAACATGTTTAATAGATAGACTCAAATTTCAAATCTGATTCGATCTATCAGGCTTAAAAATCACATCCAAATTTATTCAAAATGCTCTGACCTCGAAAAAGACAAGATGAGGTGAAGATAGACTGTGCTTGGGCCGTGAGACATGGGCTATGTTATATATATATATTTAGGGGTGGCAACAGGTCAGATATTGATCGGATCGATCAATTTTTGTACCCGCTTCATCATGACAAAATTTATATCCATATGCATCCTGTACCCATCTTAGACCGGATCTGGTCGGGTAAAATAGAGGATGAACAGGGATTGGGTTGGATCGGGTATACCCACTCGTCTTGGGTTGGGTTGCATGGGTCGGGTCAGTGGTTGAGTCTCACAAAAGTCCCCAATCTTTCTATCTTCTATCAAGATTAGGCTCTCAAAATACTTCTAGCTTCTACCAAGATTAAGCTCTCAAAACCTTACACCAATCTCCCTTAGGTGCTCTCCCTTCGATCTCCCTTAGGTGCTCTACCTCCAATCTGTCTCGAGTGCTCTCCCTCCCATCACAAACTCCAAAAAGGAGAATGAAATAAAATAAAAGAAGGGAAAGAAAAAAAAATCAAGCTATGTGGGAAATGGTCTTTACATTTCAATTTTCTTCATCCTTCATTTTTTCCTTGATTTCCATCCTCAAGAGTCTCGATTGGGTGGGAGGCTTGGAGCGATCGAATATGGTTCCCCCCTTTTCTTCTATTCTTCCATCCTCAGAAATATCCATCGGGTGGAGGTATAGTCGACAAGATTGTGTTGCAGGTCAACCGCAATGCACAACAATCGAGAGGATTGACTGGCACTATAGAGGAGGTGAGGGAGCGATGGAGAAGTCTAGGGTTAATGGAGGGAGGAGGGAAGGCCTCAGTCAGAGCATTGGAGAAGGCAATGGGGTTGTTGGTGTGGGGCCATTGCCATCATGGGCTTGGCGGAGGTGAGAGAGAGTGGAGAAAGGGGGCGGCGATGATGGTGGGGGGAGAGGAAATAGAAATGGATAGGAACCATAGGATTATGTTGGGTGTTTAGATATAAAGATTTTATACATACATACATACATATATACATATCCCCTGCCTTGGCCAACCTGGTTTCAGTCTTGGCAAAGGTGTGTAAGGGTTGGCTACGGCCAACCTAATATCATCCGAGGAGCTTGATCTCAATTCGACGGATCATCCCAATTCGGCAAGATGGTCATAATAGGTGGGCAATTCTTTCTAGAATCATAGGTGTTAGGAAATGTCATCACATAACGATTAGGTATGCATGCAGAGATTTTAAAATTAAATACATAATGAAAAAATTTAAATTTTTTTAACGTCGTTCTAGGACAACGATGCAACATAATGACCCTCGTTATGTCAGGATAACCTTATGTCAGAATGATATTAAATAAATCTCTAATTAGATCTAATATAATCAAGCATGCATATAGAGATCATATCTCAATATAACCCAGACATCATCATATGTACAAGATTAAGATACAAGCAAAATAAAATCTAATTTTTATCTTTGTGTGGATAGATCTTCACCGCAATCCGATGATCTGTAGATATCTTCATGATCCATTGAAGCCATAATCCGATGATTTATAGATATTTCAAGATTCTTTTGAAGTCACACAAGTATCCAACCTTATAGATATCCACATGAGATTGATCTGATCAGGAGATCCCAATCTCACAGGGGTGCTAGCTCCCTTGCAGAGATGGCTTCTTGGATTGTCGAATCTTTGATATCTTTTAATTCTCTTCTCAAGAAAATCAAAGAGATCCATAGGAGGATTAAGAAATTAGACCTAATCTAATTTTTTTCTTTCTTTCTCAATAGAAAGAAGAAAATCTAAAGAAAAGAAGAACAAAAGATCTCGTCTTTTTTTTTCTTTTTCCATCCAACTCTTGGACTAATCATGGAGGAAAAATCATGTCCCACTCTTGGACATCTACAGAAGAGAAGACATGTCTAACTCTTGAACATCTATGGAGGAGAAGGAAAAGAGAAAACTATGTCCAACTCTTGGACAAAAGAGAGAGAGAGAGGGAAGGGAAGATACCTTAACAACCAACTCTTGGTTGTAAGAAAGAAGAGAGCTCCAACCAACCTCATGCCATCTCCATACCTCACGCCCTTTTCTCCCTTTTTTTCATGCCATGAAACCCTCTCAAATCACCATGTGATCTATCTAGATGTGCCCCTTTTATCCCCTTTTAAATAGAAGTGGTTAGGGTTTAGTTTGTTAAGAGTCCTTTTAGAGAAGGACTCTTGTGCTGCCTATACCCTTCCCTTATGCGCCATCTCCTTTTTGTGCCTCAATTTCTCCATGCAAAATCAGGTTGGGCATCCCTCTTAGGCATGATAAGAGGAGAGAGTCCCAGTCAAATGGGACTCTAATTTTCTACCTTAATTCTAATCCAATTTAAATCCAATTCGAATCTAAATTGAGTCAAACCTAATTAAGAATTAAGTCTAAATCTTATTTGGACTAGAAAATCTAAATTAAACCAAATCTAATTAGATTAGATCTGATTTAATTTAGTCCATATTTAATTAAATCAAATAATTAGTAATATTTATAAATTAGTCCTCCTATAACTTACTAGCTCTTAGCAAGTTCTTCATGTAACTTTTATATATTAGTCCAATCATCAATAAAATTGATAATTCAATCCTATTACGATTCAAAATCGCTATTTGACATCCCAATCAGTCAGAACTTCTTTTGTGTATGATCTCTAGGTTCTATGCTATCTGGTAGTAAGATATATTTTGATCTCCATCAAATATCATTGAAACTCCTTTCAATAGATTAGAACAATTCCAACTCTACTCATCAAGGGTTATCGATCATCAAAATGATACTCGATGAGTCTTATGGTCTATCAGTGACACCTAATAATATATAGTGGTAATCCAATAGAATGAAGTAACGAACCTCTAGGTATAGTTATCGTATGATTCAATTCTTCTGTCGTAAGTTCCGACAAGATGGAGGTTATGAAAAATTCGTCCAACCTCATCATCTGTCATATACAAGATTGGCTCAACTCGAGTTCATTTGTAAATCTCCATGAAATTTTTTTTCAGTATTCATACTTGCTTTGATCAAAATTTCTGAACTCAATCTCACGAATCATACAAGATTTTTCTTTTTACTAAGGTCGATAGATCCCATCTAGATGTACATCCTAATCCTACAATGAACCTGCAATAGTCAATATACACTTCAAGGCTCCGTATGGTTAGGAGATCGAGTTATGGTGTAGTCAAACTACAACAACCTCATTGTGAACAGCTGAAACACCACAGGTTAAATAACTATTCATACTACTACAGCATCGAGAAAGTTACTGATGAGTGAGTAGACATCCATGTAACTTCTCATGTTAGTCATGCTCGGTATTTTATTCTCTAACAATATCTGTACTCTTACTAAATATCTCCACACTATAGACTCGAGACTCGTCTACTAATAAGCGATCTGTGCACCAACCTATCTGGATCAATCATCATTTTTATGATGATCCTACTGTCGAAAATAATTTATGAATTAACCATCAATGACACATACCTCAAATTTTTAACTCTTGAAAATATGTGTCATCATCTTGTTGATTCATTAGATGATTCATGGACATATATACTACATGAATAGTAATTAACTACACTAAATAATTAGATCGAGTATGAAATTATATCTTAGAATGAATTAATATGTCAGTTTGATTAGCTTTTAGGGCATATATCTAACAATCTCTCACTTACACTAAAGCCAATCTGTCATTGATTCAAGCTCCATCTTCTCAAGATGTGCTTTGGTCCTCTACTAGTAAAATGGTTTAGTCTGTGGATCCACTACAATTTCATGGGGTCTACTCTGATTCTCGAAGTCTTACTTCTAGAAATAGTCATGAATAATCACTCTTATGTGCTAGAAATTCTGATGAGATCTAGGCTTCTTAGCTAAAGCAATGGCGTCTCTGTTGTCATAGTATAGTGTTGTGCCATCTAATAACATTATACCAGTTCTGCAACAAATCCTTTTTAATCAGAAGGCTTCCCTATCAACCTTATAAGTAGCTATTGGATGTATGTCCTAGAAGCCAATATGACAGACATATTGTAATAATTTTAGGGTATAATTTTATACTTAAAATATTGATTTAATCAATAAAATGGTAAATCTTATTTTCATTCAAGAGTGATGTATCCTTGAATCATCAATGAAATTAATACTTTCGATACATATTCTTAAAATATTGAGAATTAGAGGCATATATAATTAATTTCTAAATCTTTCAATCATAATATCATCATGAAGATGTGATCAATCCGAATAGATCGGCACACAGATCACTTTCTTTAGGATAGATTAGTCTCTCGTCTATAATGTAGAGATACTGAGCGATGAGTGCGGATAGTTGTTAGCGAACAACTAGTACTGAGCATGACCATATGATAGATCATTTGGATTTCTAATCAATCATCAATGATTATCTCGATGCTGTAGTTGTGTGAATGATCTTTTGACCTGTGATGGCATGACTGCTTACAGTGAGGCTGCTGAAGTCTGACTGACATATAAACATGACCTCAATGAGATGTTATAGTGGATATTGGTGATAGTTGGTCCACTGTAGGAGTAGGATATGCATCTAGATAGAATCTATTGATCTTGATAGAGAGGAGTAGTCCTATGAGATTTAAGAGATTAAGTCTGAGAGTCTGTGGCCACAGTAATATAATTGATGAAAAAGGTTTCATGAGGATCTATTATATAATTAATGATGAAGTTTGACGATTTATCTATGACTTAATATCTAGCGGGACTCACGATAGAAGGACTGAATCACATGTGAACTACACTTTGAGATTCTATTTTAGTTCTATTGGGTTGTCACTATATACTGCTAGGTGTCACTAATAGATTGTGGGAGCTCACTAGGGTTGCTCAGGATCGATAATCTTTGATGAGTTAGAGTGAAATTATTCCGACCCATTGAAAAGAGTTTCAATGATACTATGATAGAGATCATGGTATATCTCACTATCAGATAGAATTAAGCCTATGGGATTATACAACAAAGAGATTAGATTTGAAATAAGTAATTGAGCTTATGAAGTCTCAATTGGATTTAGAGAAATCCTATTAGGTTCAGGATAACCTTACTAGCATATAGTTGAATCTAATTTTTTCTTTCACTTGAATTATTTATTTTGATAAGATTAATTTAAGTTAATTATCTGTTAATAATCTAAATAAATTAGATTCATTGAGCTTCAATTATTGAGTGCCTAGAATTTTGGATCATATGCATTAAGGGTTCAAACCCTTAATCAAATTTCTTGATTGTTTGCATGGGGCGCCACTTGATTTGATCAAGTTGGACGTGCCACATGAAAGAGGGTGTGGAGGACCAGCAAGGGGCATCCCCTAAGCCCCATGTGGCATATGATAATATGGGTTAATAGGCTCCAATAGTTGGCACCCCATGGATCTCCTAAAGAGGGTCAAAAATCTAAAGCTACAAGGATTCCTAATGTAAGTAGGACTAATATTAAAGAGCTATTGGTTTTGAATAGGATTCAAATCTTTTATCTATTTAAAAGGCCCTTCTCTAAGATTTTTCAAGATTAGATTTTCAGCAACCCCATGCCTCCCATAAGTCTCCCCATGCCTCCCTTTCTTCTCCCTTCTAGTTCCAACACCCGATGTGGTTGGCGTCCTCCATCTCCACGCCCAAAAGGAGTTTGGGCATCCTCCTTGGTGGCTAATCTCTAGATCTTGGTTGCTGCTAAATCAAGTGAAGAAAATCAAGAAAAGAAGAGAAGAAAAAGATCAAGAAAATGATCAAAGAGTTGATCGTGATCTAGGTTTTGTTCAGATCCGTAAGGTGATCCTTCTTGGAAAAGAAAGATCAAAACCTTAGAGGGTTGTTCCAGACTGATTTCAAGTAGATACCTATAGAGATTGGGTACTTGCATGGCTTTGAAAAAATCTAATCTCTTTCCAATTCAGATTCGAAGAAAGAAATTATGAACAAGTATGTGATTTGATCACATATTTAATTTCAGCATAAAATTCAATATGTATTCAATTTCAGCATATGAAGTAAATCTTTGTGTTCTTTATTTTATGTATGCATGATTCAGATTAAAAATATTTTAATCTTAATTTACTATATTATTAAAAAAAATTAGAAACACATATGCATGTGTCCGATACAAAATTCCAACAGTGGTATCAGAGTCACAGATTTCATATGCATGAAATTGATATATATATTTTGAAAAGAGTTTTAAAATCTAATTTTCTTAATACATGAGATATATAGATAATTATTTTGAATCTAAAATTTATTTTAGATTAATTTTTTTAGATCATATATTTGATATGTGAAGGCATATATGGATCTGAAATTTGTTCTAGATCGATTTTTAGTTCAAATATATATGATATATAGATGTATGCATAAATCTAAAAATTATTTTGACTAGATTTATGATTCATATATGAGATATATGATTGCATATTTAGATCTAAAAATTAGTTTTAATTTGATTCATGATTTGTATATGACATATATGATATCATATTATGATCTAAATTTTAGTTTAGATCTGAATTTTATATGTATATATGTGATATGTGTTTGTATGTTAAATCTGAAAATTAATTTCATGATTTAAAACTTATCTTTCATGTAAAAATTTAAATCTAAAATTTGAGTTTAGAATCTGAAATTTATGTTTGTGTATAAGAATTTTGGTCAGAGATAAATAAAAATTAGGTCATATAATTAGATTGCATCTAAGATTTTTGATTTGAACATAATAGGTCTAATTCGACTAAGTAATTGATCAAATCGAATCAAGTATTGATTAAGATTAGGTCAATTAAGTGTTGAAATCATACAATTATTGTTGATTAAATTGATTAAATCTCATATGTAGAATCGATTAACCTATGAACATAATTCGGCTTGATGGCTTGAGCTTAATTCGCATCAACTAACCTATTTGGACTAATTGACTTATTAGTGTCTAAGGTAAGTAATTGAGAGATGGTTATTACTTGGTTCCATTCGCTTATCTGGTTAATTATTGATGTCTAAGAAAGTAACAGGCAGACCCCACCGATCTCCATTTACCTAGCTAATTTGAAAGATTGAGTTTTTAATATAGTTGCTTGGTAATTGGTTTAGCCCATGCCAATTAGATCAGTTATTTGACAACTGATTAGATGAAACCTAAACCTAAACCTCCTCATAAATATTAAGTTCATAGATCTTCCACCGTTATAGAAGTGCGGGCGTGCTATTGGTGTTGATTGTTCTCGACTGATTATAGTGGTTCAGTTGCATCAAAAACATACAACCACTCTATTAGCAAAGAGTTGCTCTAGGGTAAGAATAGGATTGGGTCCAGTAACTATTAAATGAGGGATCCAATGATGGTCTTGCACCTGCTTGTGAACGATGGATCGGATTTAACTTAGGAGTGTGATCAATAACTGTTAGGTGAGCCCCTATAACTTAGAGATCAAGTCGCTGCAACATGCTTAGAGAAGTATCTAGATAAAAAGTTATCCATGCATTGGTGTGCATGTTATCAATAACTGTTAGGTGAGGTGCATGTCATCGGTAGGATCATAGCACTTACTAGAAATTCAGTTGTCATGTTAGAATTTTATTTTCGATCCGAGGAGTGTTGGGATCCAAAAAATAGTGGGAGTCTTTGTTTGCTTCTTAAAATCTCTAAAATAAATATAAAATTTAAAGTACAAAAGTCTAATTTGAATCTCTACTCTCACAATTAAACCATGTTAGCTTCAAACCCTCTAGCCTGCATCCTTGAGTCCAATCGTTTGACCAGAACAAACTTTAAGACTGACTAAGAACCTCAAGATTGTCCTAACTTCTGAAAGCTTAGGCCATGTACTCGACCAAGAACCTCTAGTGTTACCAAACCGTCCTACTATTGAGCAAAGAGTAGCATATGAAAAGTGGATGGATGAAAACAATCGAATTAAGTGCTATGTGCTGGTTTCCATATCAAACAGATTGCAGAGCTAGCATGAGCATATGCCTACTGTCAGGGCTATGATCACTCACCTACAAGAGTTGTATGGTGAGCAGAGCTACACTGTACACTTCGAAGTATCCAAAAGACTCTTCAATCTGAAGATACACGAAGGATAGTCGGTCCATAAATACTGTATGATAGTGATCAAGGATATAGAGGAGCTTGAGAAGCTTGGGCTGAATATGCAAAAGAAATTGAAGATGGATTTGATCTTTAAATTCTTACAAGTTCATATAGTCAATTTATTGTAAATTTTCATATGAACAAACTGGACTGCACTATATCTGAACTAGTTAACATATTGGTCACTACTAAGAAAATCTTGAAGAGTTCAAGGGGCATTGTTCTCGCTGTGAAGTAGACTTCTTTATCTAAGAGAAAGTCTAATTGAAAGAAAAAGGGTAAACCCACAAAGAAGCAGAAGGAGGAGAACAAGTCAAAGAAGGACGTTCCCATGAAGGCTATAGCGAAGGAAAGTTGTTGCTCCTTGAATTGATTTTGATGATTACAAAGTATTTGAGGGGGTTACTAATGATTTTGGCTTGAAAAAAATTTATTGTTCTTCAGGGGTAAAATCATAATTTCACCAAGTCCTAACTTGAAAGCCTCAAGAGCAAGAATAGAAGATTTGTGATCTTTTGGAGGTAATTTAATATTTTTGGATGTGTATTTTGAAGAAAATCATGTTTATAAAATTGAGTCGACCCCATGAGTCGACTCATGTCAAAAGGGACTGAACGGCATGTTGATTTTTTGGCTAGCACACCCAATTGAGTCGACCCCATGAGTCGACCTCTGTGTATGAGTCGACCCTATAAGTCGACCTCTGTTGCTGTGTACGTCAAAATTACAGAACAATCATTTTCTATTCTATGCCACATGAGTCGACCCTATGAGTCGACCCCTGTGACGGAAAAACTCCACAATGGCTAGTTTCAGCTCATTTTGGCTGCATTTAATACTCATTTAATGATCTTCAACGGCTCTATTTCAGTCCAGATTTCTCTCTACCATCTATTGAAGTTATAAAGATACTTAAAGGAAGGAATCAATAAGGTTTTGAAAAGGATCTTCAAGCATTCATTTCAGCCCTGAGCAAAGTTAAAGAAGCTTTCATTTCAAGTTCACCAACCCCTCAAGAGCTCATTCAAATCTTCAACCATCTTGAGAGAAATTAGAAAAGCTTTCTTCTTATTATGTAAAGTATATTTAAAGCTTTATTTACTCATTAAAAGAGCTATATTTATATTTTGTGTGATTAACTGTTATACTCTATTTTTGAGTTGATCTTTAGTTTTAGAAGGGTTCCAAAACATGAAAAGATTGATCCGAACCTTGAATCAGACTGTATTGGGTTAGTTTATATCCGAAAAATAAGCGTTCTAACTTGAGATAGCTAGAATCGGAGGTACCGACGTTGTATTCTTGTTGAATATGGTTTAGTGGATTTGAATTCTCAAGTAGGAGCTTGGGGAGTAGATGTAGGTGTAAGGTTGGCACCGAACCACTATAAATCTTTTTGTTTATGTTGTGCTTACTTGCTCTCCTTCT
>KE505219.1:362362-392399 GCA_000441515.1 Elaeis oleifera | reverse complement strand
CCCCCCTACCAAAACCCCGTCCCCACCAAAAAAAAAAAAAAAGAAGAAGAAAAAAGAAACCCTTTTCCTCCATTAATCTTCTTAGATCTAATATGACAAGAATAAGCCACTTTCAGATTTGAACAATCTGGTTTATTCTCATCAATCTTGGTCATGGAAGTGTATTAATCAAGACCATAACTAGGAGCTAGCAGTTATAATTTACTCAGTTCATATTCATAACTCAATAGAGGGAGAAACATTATTCACAAAAAAAAAAAAAAAAATAATAAATACAAGAAACTAGCATTTCAGATGAATGCAAAAAACAAGAGAATCTAAATTGGTATTACGTTCTACCAGTCAATATTTGGTATTTTACCTGGGTTGGAGGTGGGAAAAGGAGTAGGGGATGCAAAAATTGAATGCAAAATAACTCATAGTCCATTTTACCACCATATGGCTAGAACTACACTAATAATCCTAGAAGCTCCAGACTTAAGAGTTTGTATCCAAACTGCATCCTGCCTGCAATATACCTTGGAGATAAATGTGGATTGACGCATAAATCTTTTATGCATGAACAACTACATATATAATAACTCTAGGATATAAGTATAATATAACTCTTTAAATTATCTGGGACAGAAAGTACAAAGGAAACAATTATACGTTCTGAACCCTAGAACTTCATAGCTGAACAATTCAAATTAGAATGCCATCTAAACTATGTCTTACATCAATTGCAATTTCTGCATTCTGCCAGAGAAGATAAATGCCAGGAAATATCTATTGTCTCATGGAACCATCTCAGTATCACAATGCTATAAATTGCCAGATAGTGCTCCAAGAAAAAATGACTTCATCATTTTGCAAATGTTTATGGAACTTGTAAGCCATACTCTACATTTCGTTTCTTTTATACATGTAATCTAAAAACATCAGCTGCATTACCAAATCATATAAAATACTAGATATTGCAAATTGAAAGATGTGGAAACTACCCAAATGCAAATAGAGGGGATAAGGCCTATTAGTTAAGTCATAGTACAAATAATCAAAGCACAAAAATTTTAACTCATAAATATAATCCTTTCTGAGCAGTTATGAAGTTAGAGAGATATACTCTTGCTTTCTTTTGAAGCATGAGCAGGTCAAAAAATTCTGGTCTCATATAGAGAGATATATTTCGTTGCTACATAAAGGGAAAGCAAGACAAAGACACCTACCTTCCTCTGCATGCTGTCGGACATTTTTGTGCCAAGCAAGCTAGGATCACCAGTATTTGAGACATTACCTTTCCAAATATCCCCAGAATATTCATTGGCAACCTCTGCAGATCCGGACATGGATCTTGACTTGTTGAATTTCGGTAAATTGATATGAGATGACTTTCTTGATGGCAAACTGTGTCTCTGCTTAATAGTGGTATTAACATCTTGCCTATCTGAAACAGGCTGATTAAATGTCTCCAGTTCCAAATCGGTCTTAGAGTGCATACTGTAGCCATGGTCCACCTTCAAGGGAAGCTGGGACCCATGCTGGGGAAAGATTCTCTCATTGCTGGACTTTTCTTCAAGGCTTTCAACAGTGTATCTAGGACGAACACGAAGACTGCGCTTACGCTTTACAGTTGGTTGCAGAACTTGCTCATCCTCACCATCCTCACACTCATTAATCCAACTTCCTGATTGTTGGAGATCCATCTGAGAATCACCTGATACAGCAATTTCTCCTTCCTCAAGGTCTTCTTGCTGGAAATTACCATTTAAAACAACTTTAGACAGTTGAAAATTGCATGAAAGTTTGAATAAAAAAACCAGCTTAAAGTATAAAATACCATAATCAGCTGCATGCATATAAACAAGAAGCTGAAGGAGAATTTGCTACATACCATCCTTTTTGAAGGACAGCCAGGCCTGGCATCTATAGCAGATAGAGATCCAAATTTCTGTGAAGATATGGATGGAGCAGCATGTTGAGGCAATCTTCGACTTCCAGAAGAAGATCCTGATAAACCAACTTCTTCAAACCTCTGAACATTTGGTGGCCTCCATTCTTTGGGCATATCACACCCACTGCCATCACAAGCTAACACCTGCTCCTCCGATTGATTCTTATTAGGAGGCTGCACAGCACCATCAGATTCTTCCTCCTCAAATTCTCTTCCAATCTCACCCTCTTCTTCATGGAATGAGTATATGTCCCTCTCTTCTGAGCTAGCATCAGAATCCTCACCATCTTCATCATCCACTTCCATGTAAACAGAATGTTTTTGTTAGTTGTTGGACCCCTGGGCCGGCCCTTCGTCTCTCGGTTTTACCGGGGATGTACTGGAATATATTGCACCTGATTCCAGGTCAATATTTTCAGCTAAAATGTTCTTTGATGGCCTCTTACTTAAATTAGCAATGATAGCATTTGCTTCTCTAGAACCAGCACGAAGCCACTTGGGAACCTGATTGTGCTTCACCATATCACCAGTCCAGTCAAAATCATCATCCATTTGATCAAACAGCTCAATCTCTTCTTCACTACGAGCAATCATGCGATTCACCTCTTGCATGGATGGAACATCATGAACAGTTTCTTGATATCTCTCGTCATCATGCAATAGTGTTTCTAAAGTCATCCGCCTTTCTTCATGTGTTGTTCTTTGATCAAACCGACCAGCATTAATAACTTCATCTGCCATATCAATCTTATATTGTTGGATATTGTTACGTATGAGGCTCTCTATTGATCCCATGTATCGATCTTTACCAGCAAGATCATCCTCCAGATCACCTGTACCTCCATTTCTCAAATCATCTTCTTTCTGATAGCTCGAGATTTTGTCAACAACTGCCTCCATATATATGACTTTCACCTCTCTCTGCTGTCCAATGCGATAAGCCCTGGCCACTGCTTGCTCCTCATTTTGAGGATTTGGATCCGGATCATATATAACCACAGTGTCTGCACTCTGAAGATTTAGACCTCTTCCAGCAGCACGGATACTAAGCAAGAAATGAAACAATCAGATCCAGGGCTGTTGAAATCCACTATTGCTGCTTCACGATCTTCTAGGCTAGTTGAGCCATCAATCCTTCTGTAGACAAGCCATCGCCACTGCAAGTATTCCTCTAGTATATCAAGAAGTTTTGTCATGGTGCTGAAGAGAAGCACACGATGGCCTGCTTTCTGGAGTTTTATAAGAATCCTATCAAGGATCCAAAGTTTCCCACAAGATCTGACAATGAAGTCTTTGGAATAACTAAAATACGGATAATTTAGCAAAGGATGATTGCATGCCTTGCGCAGCTCCATACATTTATTGTTAAGATTCTTATAAGCCTTAACCTGATACATTGGGTTCTTCTTAGCCCTGCAAAACTCATCCTCAGGATCAACTCTAAGGGTACCAGTGGATTTAATCCAATCATATATGGCACCCTGAATAGCTGACATCCTACACCTCAAAACAATGGAGTCCTGCAATCATTAACTAACTCAATGTTGCTTGTAATAATTCAGGAAGACGAATTAAAGAAAATTTTGGTGAAACAATCACCTTCCGTGGAAGTGACCCTTCCACATCTTCAACACGACGCCTTAGCATAAAGGGCTCCAATATCTGATGAAGCCGGTGAATTATAATAACCTTTTTTTCAGTTTCAAGCCAGTCATCCTCCTCTGAGCTATGTGAAGGACCATCCCTTTGGAAGGGCTTTGAGAACCAATCATGAAATGCCTTCCGATTATCAAAGACTTCTGGTAGAAGCAAATTTAGGAGGGACCAAAGTTCTTTCAAATCATTCTGTAGCGAACAAAATGAACCATCTTATTGTAAATACAGTTTAACACAACACAAACTAGAAAGGTTCAAATAGCAAGAAACATATTATATAGTGCTAGAATCACAAACAAGTACATGCATGCTATAATAAGGTTGGTACCAAGGGGGAAAATGACCATGCCCCTACGCTAACCTAGCCATGCACTCCTTTCCTATCATTGAACTTCACAAACCTCGCCTCTAGCAGGAACAACTTTTAACTAATTAAATCAGTTAACCAGAAGCTCAGAAGCATAATGTACCAGGAGAAAACAAAGAATACATTTTAGTACAAATGATAAAATTAACATGGGAAGAAGAGTTCTCCTTTGCTTCCTTGGTATTAATCCATTTATCATATTCTACATCAATCTATTATAAATTTGGCTCTATTATTGGACTCACTAATCTCAGGGCATTTTAGTCACATTACCTCAATTTATTCCTTCAACAATACATGTACAGTGGGGACCTACATTGTTTATATACTAAAGTAACCTATTTAACAACAACAAATTGTTGGATATCTTGGTAGGATAAGAAGACATAGAAAGAATAACTAAACAATCGCGATGAACTAGTAATTTGAAGAAGTTTTTAATACCATCAAAGGTTTTAAGTTTCGGCAAGAACTGATTTGAATTTTCTTTCACTACCAACCTACCCAGTCTTTCTAATTCTACTAATAAAATTCAAACAACTCAAGAAATCAATGGATAAATGTGTGGGGGGGCACAATATAGACAGCATACTGGAAATACACGATTCATACTAATGCTATTCTTACACTTTACATGCTCGAGAAAATAAACAGACCTGTAGAGGTGTCCCAGTAAGAAGCAGACGTCTTTGGCAACGGTATCTGTCAAGGTCACGAGCTAAAACTGACTCCCGGTCTTTCATTCTTTGGGCTTCATCGATGATTATATACTTCCAATCAACTTTTGACAACCTTGAGCGGTCAAACATGACAAATTCATATGTTGTAACAAGCACATTAAATTTCATGGCACAAACCTCCTGGACAACAAAATCAAACTTTTAGATGCCAATCTCATTTAGCAATAGAAAGAACTAGAATATGTTCGAACCGGGCAGTACAGCATTCCTTGTTACTACGGGATAACCTAACTTCAACTGGAGGGTGATTTTAGACAGGTTAAGCACCTTTTGGTGTCTCGACTGGCTAGAATCAACTTCCTTTTTTTCCAATAGTGATTGGCTGGTTATATGGATGACCATCCACAAACCACCACTGAAACAGCAATCAAACACTAAGGGTGCACCCCTACCAGGAACACTAATCCACATGCACAAGCACACAAACATTTGCACACATGCACACACAAGCATGCAGGTGCACCCATGCACAATATGATCAAGAAATACAGGCGCAATTAGTTGGTGCAATTAGTTAGCGCAAATGTGTGCTTGACTTGCATACAGTTGAACCACTAGTAAACGAGAGTTGATAAAAATTACTCATGTACGCATTCAAAAGCATATAGATGCACCTGTGCACAATATGATCAATAAACACAAGCACCAATTTAGATAGCACATATACATGTTCATAACTATATAGTTGGGTCAGTAGTATAACACATAAACACATACACACAAGCATGCAGATGTAACCATGCATACCATACAAGCACCGATCTAGATAGCACATATTTGTGTGTTTGACTTGTGTACAGTTAGCCACTAGCAAATAAGACCATAAAAATTACTCTTTCTCATGAAATCTACATGGTAATGTCTCCATCTATATCACCCAAAGCATTCAAGATTGAATATTCTAACTCTTTTCTTTCAATGACATTCTCAGGTCCTCCGAGCTATAGCCAGTTGAATTGTAATTGGACTCTCAAATCATGAATATGGCAGTAAAATATAGAATACAACCTATCTGGCACAAGGATTAAGAATCACATAATAAGCCGATGCCAAGGAACAGCTTGTGTGGTATGCAAGTTGTGCCACAATAAGCTGGCATGTGGCACACAACCACAGAAAGGTAGGCAAGCTTGTCCATGTATTTGAAATGGGCAGCCTAAGATGCACTTCTATATTTTTTAAATTCTTAACACCATACTGGTGTATACCTATGAGTTAAACAACTAATCATAATTTCTATCTAATACGGAGAAATCAGTTAGCACAAATCATCCTAGATATCTGTCCTGATTGTTGTTTAGAGTTCCAGATAATTTGTTATATAAGCTAACATTATACACCTTCTACTGCATATTAACAACACAAACAAGTTCAAAATTTGTAAACTAAAAAGGAAAATGAACTAAATTTACATGTTAACATAACTGGTGTCATCCACATTCTACCAATACCACGACGAGCTTATTTTCTCATATATTGCACGATTGCTCGATACCATGGATTATCTTGATCTCTAAACTTTAAAGAAAGAAAAAAAATGAATATGTACAACAAAAAAAAAACACCACCTCATTCTGACAACAAGAAAACAGATCAAGGTATTCTGTATAATCGTCTCATTGTTTTCTCAAGTCTGTGACTCACATGTCTAAATTCTTTATAAAAAAACAAAAAAACAAAAATCAAAAATCAATCAGGAAAAGCTCCAGGTTACTTTGAACAAAAAGAGGGGATTTAGAATGGTTGGCAAAATCTTAAAACAGGACAATAGGCCGCAAATCCTAGAAACTGGTTAAAATTGTTGTGTATCACTTTGACATGCATTAAGAGCAATCCAATATGCACTGATATGATACAGCAAGAACTGGATACAGACTGGTTATACAGTGATATAGTTAACAAGAATGGTACAGTCTTGTACCATGGTAGTAAAACAAGACTTAGATCCTCGATCTTGGCAAAGACTCTCCTCTACAAAATTATATACTACATCAAAAATAGAACTCTTTTAGTCAGTTGTGCCCCAAAAAATTGGAGTCCATTTTTCATTTAAATTACGAAACAAAATTAATAACTAAACAATCATAAATTATCATAAAATTAAATCACAATAATCAAAAGCTACCTAAGTCATACAAATTTCTTCTATATATAATATAATTAGATCTAACAACCAAACTAACCCCACAAGCAAGAAACTTCTGAGAAAGCCAATTTGCATGGCCCGCTACATAAGGTTGTACATGTCATGTGTTAGCATTTATACACAATGGAGTGGTCATAGAATATTGAAGATTAAACAAGCTTAGTACCAGGAGACAAATAAGAGCTAAGATAAGATCAATGTTATTGTTTTTTTTTTTTCCTAAGCTCCATTATTGCTAGAAGTGATTGGAGACTGGAAGCAAAGGAGATGACATGGAGTGGATCTTTTAGCTGGAGACGGGGGAAATGCTCAAGGAGACCTTCTGAATTATGAATAGCTATTTAAATGCTCCCTATGAATTTGGCAGTAATACACATTCCTGTGACAAAATATGTCAATATATCAGGTTATTTTTTCTAGCATTCAACCATCTAAAAGCTTCACCATTTATCCTTATATATTCCACATGGTATCAAAATTTGTCAAAGGCTGGCAATCTAACATTGTCATCCACATGAAAGACTCCAGTTTTAATATCCCAATTTAAGACCAAATGGTGATTTCATTGAATGTAAAGACTCAAGAAACTTCCATCTAAATGCTAAGAATCCTAATCTGAAGTCCATGAAATTGCCTAGGTCCCCATCACCATTATGGAATCATCCAAATCATTGCTAGTGTTCCTGCCAGTGAGAGACCCATAACTGTCGTTTTCCAAATAACAACCTTCCTCCATTATTCATGAGATCTTTTCCTCCTCTATCACAATCTCACACTCCATCTTTTTGACATCAATAAATTCTCTACTCTTCCACCTAGCTCTCTCATTATAAAAGTACTACATTGTCTGGTTAAAAGTATAACCTAAAGCAAAACCAGTTTAGGGTAATGAGTTATATTTTACAGAGATTCATATAGGATATGTTAAACAGTTGTGCTGAGGGATACTTACGCTGAAGAGAAGTATACTTAAACTATCAGGGGGTCTAATGTCTAGTACAGTTACTTCCCATTAAAAATATCTAGTACAGTTACTTCCCGTTAAAACATCAACATATACTAATTCACTTCCAGCACACAGAAAATTCTCCTCAAACTCCACGTGAAATTCCTACTAGCGCCACGGATCAGGCAAAGACCTAAATTTGCCTTGAAAAATTGGATCCTCTATACTTGTCTTCACCAGAAAAGCAGCACAATTCACCAATATTGGAAAGACTTCATATACCAACATGCTATATCATGAAAATTTCCTACATAATGTTCAAATTGTTAGGCTTCAAAGTCACTTTCAAATTTGCTGCACCTTGAAATTATGGACCAATGTGCAATTTGGACTCCATTCTTAAAGCCAGAATTGCAGTCACTAAATGACAATATATGGACACAAATACATAAGCATAGGTACCCATAAATGTGCATTATCTGTATAATAAATGGAAATGTAGAAACTGCAAATGAGGATGTTTGCTTGTTAATTTTCGAACTCAACCACTTCTACATATCAGTTTCCATCAATGTTGTAAAGCATGAAGGCACCCAACAAGTTGCATAGATGTTTTGCTCCCCGGTTGCTTATCTTATCATTCTCATACCACTGGACTCCACTATTCCTTATTTGCTTTCTACTTGCTGTTTCTGAATTATCCTATTATGTTTCATTACTTCCATTTTACTTTGAGACCAACAAATGCTCAGATTTTTTTTCTTTTGTCTTAGGTATCTTTGCACCACATCATCACATATATAATTCCAATGCTTTTTTTGTGTCTTATTAAACTTTATATTCAAATAATACTACTATCTACTCAGAATTTGCAGTTGTTATCTTGTTTGTTGGGTAATTTTACATCAGCTTTAACTGCAACAATAAGGCAGGTCTCCCGATCTTCAATTGGCCTTCCAAGGTTTCTGGAGTCTTCTGTAGACCAAAATAACCATGTCCAAGAGTTTGACACCAATTCTTTTCAGGTTCATGGCTGTTCATAAAATCTGCTCGGTCTTTTAAAGAAGCCTTCCTAACTTAGACCTGTCTTTAATAGCAGACTGCATTTAGAAAAAGACTTGGATTCCAATCATGACATATACATCAAGTATCATTAAAGCCAAGGATTCAGGTCCCGGTGGGACATCCCGTGGGATACTGGAATAGGGTACCATCCCATGTATCGAGACAGGGTCGCCCCACCAGCATCCTAGCATCCCAATCGAGGCATCTTGGGACATCCCCTTCCCAAGTATCGAACGGGCGGACAGCAGTACATCTCATTCCATAAAAAACCAAGACAACCCCATCCCACGAGATTTAAAACCTAGATTAAAGCAATGTTGATCTTTATATAATCACATTGTCACAAATGTTAGGATCTAGATAACATCTACATTCACCTCAGCAATAAGAAACTGCACTACTTTTCAAGAATAAATTTAAGGAAACCAATTTACTCTCGTATGATTGTACAAAGAATGGTTGAGGATGCAGAATCTCATCAATGAACAACAAAATAGTCCGTTAGAAAGTTAATGGCAAGCATCCAACAGTGTTTAGCAAAATATATCATACTAACAAATTATACTGAAAACTACAAACTTAACTCTTTTAACCAAATTATCTTTGCTCCATTAACTGGGAGGAAATAATACAAAATAATTTATAATTAACATAGTAACACTAGCAAGCAGTATGAATGCTAGGAAGTTAAAAGGTACCAAGAGTACAGATAAATGTGGAAACAAGTATTTTACATGATCGTATTATTCAAGATAAAAGGTTCAGTAATTAAACTCTCAACATGTTATAAGACATTCACAACGCCATGTGTTGCACCTGTATAAACTATAAAACAAGTAAACCTCACTAGCTTACCTGAAAGAAGAAACTAATTGACCATGTAGACTCTTTTAAAGGAGTCAGAGGCTAGGAGGATAGCATGTCAACATGAGTGTATATATAGAACCCATATAAAATACACACAAGGATTCACATAAAAGCTCAAAAAAAGGAACAAAAATTTACATGTGAAAGAAAATTATGCATCTACAAAATATGCTGTCCATACAAGATGGGCAAGATAATATGCTGTCGATACATGTGAGAAGTACATGACCGTCAAAAAGCTAAACACTCCCTCTTGTCCCCCTGTGCTTGCCAACAACTCAAAGCATTTCCCACATCTCAAAAGCACAGATTCAAATTCCATGCATACAGACCATTACTGGCCAGTACATACTCACCAGCCAAAAAATGGTAATTGGAATGCCCTTGAGACTAATTCATGAGTGAACTAGTCCGGCCCGACACCAAATCAACTGTACTGCTAGGCACTGAGATTAAAGGTGCTTTTTTATTCTCTTTTTTCTGCTGAAAGATGTGCCAGCCAGTATCCGATGTTGGTGTGGTAGATACCTTACTGGCCAGTGACTAATACAAGTTCATACCTCGAATTTTAAACCTTACTCAAAAGTCAGAAAGTTATTTCTCAACTATCAATTTTTTCATTATTGAAGTCAAAACAGTACATGAATAAATAAATAATCTAAAATTAATAGACAAATAGCTGCTAGGATGCATGTAGAGTTACACAGGTAAGCTTATGTGCATGTTGGCCAATAAGCACCTCTGTCAATTGAAACACTTGGAGTATTTTGTTGAATGCCTTATACTTCTCAAGCAATTCATTTGAATAAGAAACAAATAACACAAGTGCTTGCTGAAAATTTCAAGGCAAGTCAAAAGAGTGAGGATCTTACATGAGAGAACAGCCTGGATCGTTGATCTTTTCCACCAACATAGAAAATACATGATACAGTTGGCAGCCAATTATGCAATTCACTCTGAATAAATACAAAGATGTCTGTGAAATTTCCTTTTAAAAAAAAAAGCAAATATTCCAAATCAGCAAATATGAAAAGAATTAACTGACCTTCCAATTCACTAAAACAGCATTTGGAACTATTATGAGATGTGGCCCATAATTCCCTTTAAACTCCATCAAATAAGCAATCAATGACATTACCTGTTTGCACAAGATAATAACCTTGTCACTGAACTTAGTGTCTGATTTTAGTATTAAACATAGTAGGAAGAGTTGGGCAAGGCATATAAATTGTAAAATGTAAATATTAACATAAGACCTCCTAGTTTAGCGAACTTAGTATCAAATTTCAGTCTTTAAATTAACAGAGTTAAAGTTTACATTTGCTATTGATGACACAAACCTATATGAGTACAGCTTGAAATTATAAATTCAGGTCATTTAAGAAATTATAATAGTGAAACAACCTGCACAGTCTTGCCTAGACCCATCTCATCCGCCAGAATCCCATTCAGCTTGTTGTTATACAATGAGAGCATCCATTGAAGCCCAACCTGGAAGCAAATCAATAAAGATCAGATGATTCTCCTTGGACTAGTTTAAAAGTTGTAAAGTAATGAAATACATTTGAGTTGCCACATACAAGCTGGTAGTCTCTTAAAGTACCACATCGTAACATTGAAGGTTGTCTTACAACTCTTTCACTCACAGCATGTGCCAGACTATAGTACCTGGTAGACATGAGATAGATCGGCCTCATTCAGCAGCTTTCATTAAGAACAATATTCATATTTTGAAAATAACAAACCAATGCTCCGCATACTCCAGAGTGAAAAATATTGGTTTGGAGTAGTTAAATCACATTCACATCAGTATGGTTGGAAACATTGACAAAACCACTAAAGATGTGTTACACGCAGATCTGTGATAAAGACATCATTAAACTAGTTCAAAAATGAGCTTACCTGTTAACAGATGAACCATCTTTTGGGGCATTCATTTCAGAGAATCTATTCCTAATCGTAACTTCCTCGCCAGCACATGCTGCAGCAGCCTTGACTTCTTCTTCAGAAAGACCCTGTACATATAAAGTTTATACTTACAGTTCTAAACAGGTTAGAACAATGCAGAATCCAAACCCATAACAGGACCGATCAGGACTTGCTCTAGGATTTCTATCAGATCAATTTAGATTGGAGTCTCCATTGGATTTTATAAGGATCTACCCTTCTAAATCAGCACTGTCTCGAAAATAGCAATATTGCAACTTTGTACTCCTCTCATGACTTACCAAGGTGATCCAAGTTTTAATCTTGAGCAAGTGAAGTGAGTGGGTGGGTATTGAGACAGAGAGAAGGCTGCCAACCCAAGGTAAATTACATAATTCCAAGCACTTGCAGAGACACCATCTAGAACCTAGAAATTGGAACTGGATGCATGACCTAGAACAAGAGCTAGGAACCTCCTACAAGGAGAAGAGGAGTGCGACCACCCAGGCATCACCCAGTTCACAAGGTAACAGGAGTTTATAACCATTATCCTTTTATACAAATGTCAAATTTTGATAAACATGATGATTCAGTCTGAATTCAACATATTATGTCCACAAGACTGTAACAAATACGATATGTGCTGTACCAACAGGCAATGTACATGTTAACATACAAAGGTTCTGCACTGCATATCTGAGTAACATGCATTCATGAAGATATGGTGCTGCAGCATAGGGTATGCTAATTCATATTACATGGAAAGTAGCATGGACACAAGATGTTACAAAACATGGGAGCACCTTTTGCTGTTGCATTCAGATCAACCAATAAATCTAGGTAGAGCCAACCTGAAGTGTGATGAAAATACATGCACACATGGAAAGCCACATTAATTACATCTGCCTGCCCACTTAAAATTACACTTCATGTGCATATATTAACTCAACTTTGGCACATGCAATGACCATGATGATTAATATGAAGGAGTACTAAATGGATGGTGGTCAATAACTTTGTTGCCATCGCATGCAAAGCATATAACTGATTCAAATGGTAGGTCTGTTGATCAATGACTGTAATCCCATCAAACAATGAAATTTTAGGAATCAAATTGATCTGAATTACTTGGTACAAAGGTGACAATTTAATAAGTATAAAATGGATCGTTGTGAATTATATGAAACAGATAGCACCCACTTCTGATTTGGGAGAAAGAAGTATTTGATGAATGGCGGTAATCCCATGTTGGGAAAGATCCTGAGGCATCATATCTTTCTTAAATATGAAATTGGTAAAAATAAGATCTTACAAGAGACAACCCATAGGTGTGTTTAGTCATGAAATGGAGTGTTTTTTGGGTGGACTTTGGATGAACCAATACTGTACCGCAGTTTGACCCATGGCTTTCATGTAAATCCAACAATAATAATCTTTTCAGGTTTAGTCTTAGAAGCCAAGCACATGTATCACACAATAATAACGGAGTGGCTTATAGGGCAACCTTTTACAGCCTATACACATTGCAAAAAGTGACTGCAGATAGTAAGTAGCTACAACAAGGGGATAAAGGCAAATAATAAAAATAACAAAACAATAACAAATTAACAATAATAATATACACATCCATCAGTACGTACCTGAGACCGTGCAGCAGCAGCAGCAACATTTGCTGCCTCTACCACCTCCTGGTGATTCTTTGCAGCAGTAATTTTCCCCAAGTTTGTGAAGATACTGTTCGGTCTCAGACAAAAGGAAGAGAGAACAGCATACCGTTGTGCTGCATCACCAGGAATACTAGTCTGTTGCTCCAGCAACATCTCTCGGTATCTATCCACATCATTGTTCTTCAATGCTTCCATTCTTTTGTTTCGATCATCATCTTTCTTCTTAGAAAACTCCCTTAACATCCTCTCATGATATTTAGCCACCCCTCTATTGCGAGTAGTCCGTGCGTCTCGAATCGCCCAGTGACCCTCAAGGAGCTTCTTGCGCCATCGGAAGATGGATTTTAGTTGCTTCTCCCTAGTTATCTTTGTAACTGTTGGACTTGCCTCATGAGCTCCATGCGTTGCCGTTCACACTGTTTGATGAACTTACGATATGGCCTGTCAGGCATTGCCATTATCTCCTGTTGTTGCTGATCAACTTCATCCCTCAGACGAGCCTGAAGATCTAAAAGTCGAAGCTTTTTTCCTCAATCTGCAGCCGCAAAATTAGATCAGGCATAATTCTTTTCCTCTCTAAGTTAACGGTGAGTAAGCCGCTAATCTTTCTCAAATTCTCTGTTCTTTCTTGTTCAAGAGTTCAGTCCCTTCCTCGCATAGCAAATCTTTCACATCATAAGCTAATATGAAATTACTTGAGCTATTTGCAACCGTTGATCCAAATGATTCATGATTCCTTGTAAAGAAGGAAAATCAAAGAGTGGACCATGATACTTTCTGGTGGCAACCACATCTTTTGGAAGTGCTGCATTGCTCATGGAGGCTGTTTTTTTACTTGTCCAGCATCAATTGTGGCATGGTGCTCTGGAACAGCCTTTCCCTTTTCAGCATTACAATCATTCTTGATGGATATTTTTTGACTTTCCAGTCCGGCATCCTGCTCGGATTTAACAGAAACAGAATTGCGATGCTCTACATTTGTAACAGATGCAATTTGTGCAGGTTCTTTTGCTGAATCCATTACTGGTTCTGAGTGTCTGACCATTGCTGCTTTCTCCTCTCCACTAAAACGCTCTTTTGACAGATCATGACCTTTACTCAAAGAAGCAAGCACCGAGGCCTTCTCAACAGTCTCTGCATGACTTACATGCTCTTTGACATTCTTTGCAATAGTTCTTTCATGGTTGGCAATTTCTGGTGAAAGGAAAGGCTGCTGCAGCTGTGAAGCAAGAGGTGGTGGTGTACTGGCATCAAGAACTTCTTGTGGAAGTTTACGATCACCACGCTGCAAAACATAATGATAAGAGGGTGATTAATAAATTTACCCCAGCATTTGAATGTGTCTGCTGTACTTTCACATCAGGCAAAGAGCTCAAATAATAAACAAGCAGAGAAAAAATAATTAATATTTTAGAAGAGGTAGGGGAGAGGGGAATACCTTGATACGCCTAAAGGCTAGTATTTGTGCTTTAAGAACATGAAGTTGCTGCTTTGTAACCCAATGTTTTGCTGTAACACCTGGGCAAATCCTCCCTGAGATGGAGATTGGGTGCCAACGACCTCCGTTGAAGGAACTGCAGGTGGAGACATCGGTTGGTTCATTTGCTTCAACTGACTGTAATACTGCATTGGTAGTGTCTGAACGCCAGCAAATTCACTCTTCATATTTGAATGTTCAATGGTCTGGCTCGTGCTCCCAGAAGATTGTGACGGATCCATGATTATCACTCCATTTCCATTTGCTAATGGGGTTTGGCAACCCTCTCATTTTGGTTATCCTTGTTCTGAATGGCAAATTGCTGCTGCATCTGAATACTGGAGGAATTCACTAAAGTCGAAGAACTGCCAGCACCTGATACTGACCCAGAGGGAAATGTTTGTCGATTTTTCACTGGCCCAGCCTGAACAGGGTGTTCACTCAAGGAATTTGCATGAGCTGAATTTTCACTACCACCTGGTGAAGACAAGAATTGTTGCTTTGGGGAAGGCACATGAGACTGATGTGCAGCTGTGCTGATTTCATTTGGCTTTTGCATTGCAGCCAATCTAGCAGACTGCCAAACTTGAGCAATCAGATTGGCATTGGAAGGATGAGACAGGTCAATGTTACGCTCCATGGCCCATGCTTGCATAGCTTGCAGTTGTGCCATCATCAACTGCTTATTTGCAATATTCTGTGTGTTTGCTTGTGCCTGTAATGGTTGCAGGGGTCTTAACATATTTGTTGGTGTTGTCTGCCCAATTACTGTCTGTGGAGGCTTTAGTTCATTCTTTGCTCAGAACTAGCATGTAGTTTTTCCATGTGCTTCTCACCAGGTCCAATATGCTCAGCTAATTTTGCATGAACTGGCGGTTGTGTTTGATTGGCTCCTTGACGAGACATGAGATCCTGTATCCTCAAATTGTTCACGTGCATGTCTTGATCTCTCCCAGAGGGGCCAACCATATTGACCTTACCTTGTTGCTGCACTCGCAGATTCCCATGAGATTTTTGGTGTTGAGCAGTTTGAAAAGCTAACTGGAGGCAAGCTTGATAAATTGGGTTCTGCAGCTGCTTCTCTATACCTTGCCCTTTATTCTGGTTCACTTCATTAGGTTGAGGACCAGCATGAGGGTGATATACATCACTGAAACTCCTCGGTGTCTGGGACACAGGTATAGCACCCGAAGATGATGGAAAGTTATTCCCACCAATGACTCCATTTAAACAACTAGGCCTATAAGGATCACCTTCAGACTTCCTTAGGGGCTGCAGCTGTTGCAGTTGCTGCTGCTGTTGCAGCTGCTGCTGCTGCAGCTGCTGCTGCTGTTGCTGTAATGTCTGCAAAGAAAGGGAGAATGGCATGCATAATTTAAAACAGAAATTACTAAATGACTGGAAGAGTTCAGTTTTGCAATAATTATCCCTCATTTATTGTGACTAATCACAGTACACAGAAACAGAATGTACAGGAAAAGGTACAGCATTAATATCCAAAACCATACTATTATTGCATGCAAGTTATAGGCCAAAGAAGGTGAAAAATTCTACTGACAAGATGATGTTTTGGCATGCAAAAAGCTAGTTGCAGGATAACGTAATAAATAAAAAACTCTGTGGCAAAATAGAAAAACATAAAAATGCCGAAAATTAAGGCCCATACTACTTCCAATAAAATTCAATATTATATATTTACTTGCAGTCATATCTCTGTAGAATTGAATTGCACTCTAAAATAAATTCAGGAAAACAAAGAAGAAGAAGAAGAAGGCTGTATTCATAAAACCAGTTGGAGATTTATGTGGAGCACATGTCATTGCGTTAAACAGATCATAGATCACAAGAACAAGACTTCCAAATCCTTTAGAGGGTACAAGCTCTTACTCCAATGAAACAAATACAAAACATAAATATGTGACACTAGCATCCATACATCTAACACGACAGCGCCCACAAACTTCTAAATCTTCATCCAGGGTAAAGAGCCAACCAACGAGCAATTAATCAATTGCTACCCAAAATCAATAAAAAGATAACAAAGTCGAAACATTAGCTTCCAAAGATTGGAGAACACTATTGACACGATCTGGTCAGTTCTATTCGAACTTCTCATCCACACATCAAGCAACTTCACCTTCAAAACGTTTGACAAAGGTTCCCAATCTACACCAGAAATATTTTCCTGAAAAAAGAAAAAAGTTCTATCTTTCTTATCTTAAACAGTTCAAATCCACACAAGATCCCATTCCCGATATTCCATAAACAAATTAAACGGAAAAGGAAAACCCAAATATTAGATAGGGAAACCAAAAACTGCAACAGAATGACGGTTACGTAGAAACCCATAAACACTTGGAGAAGATGAGCAGCCAAACTCAAAATAAATTTTTTTCTAAGGATGGAATCAAGTCCGTAGATTCCACCGCACGATCCTATGGACACGTTACCACTTCCTTCCAATTTGGAAGGAACCAATTTATCGCCGTTTCTTTCTCCGAAACATATGGAACGGCTATAACAGTCTCTCCAACCCGCAAAAGTAAGGCACAAAAATCCTACTCACCTGCCTCAGCACGAGCTGCTGCTGCTGCTGCTGCTGCTGGATCGATTCGAACCCTAGAAGGGTCGGGCCGACGCCGCGGAAGAGGAGGACGACGGTGACGCCGAAGACGACGACGACGGCCGCCCGGCCCTGTCGCCGCCGGGTCCGGCCGGGTGCGCCGGCTCCACCACCTGATTGCATGCGGACGTTGCCAATAAGGAAAGATTCCGGATTTGCGGAGCCCCAAACCAAACCCTCTCCGGGGTGGTCAAAACCCTAACAATCCGATTCTTCGGCAACGGACCGAAGGTACAATCCTAGCCTAGAACTAATGCCAAAACCTCCGAGTCCTCATCCCGACGCCAAAACCGCCCTCCTATTCATCCCACCATTCCGGCCCCGCGCGGCTTTAGCGCTTCTTGCGGTGGTTTCTGACGATTGCTTCGCCGATTCACGGAGGATCGGAGGGGGGATGGGAGATAAGTGAAGAGTTTCCTCGCCAGAGTGCCGGCGAGTCCTTCCCGGTCAAACTCGAGCCCTAGGGAAGTTCCCGATTTTCTCGCTATTCTTTATTGATTTGTTTATGCCTTTTTTCACGCGTAGTGGGAAACGTCGGTTCTCTCGCGAACCGTTGTTAAAACCACGACGAAAGGAGGTGGGCCCGGCTAGAATGGGGTTGAGAATACCCCTGTAGTGGGATAGAATGACGAGAATGGCCTCGATTCTAGAATTCCGATGGGAACTGCCGTTGCCTTGCCAGAGATTATCATTATATATGAAATTTACAAAAATATCCCTAGTATCCGGTGGACCATGAGTGGGTCGGATTGGGTTTCTATTGTTCTGAAATGCCCAACCCGATCCAAACCCAAAGCCAACTCTTTGACCTCTAGCCAACCGACGAACCCTTTAACGTCCAAATACATTTAGTTTCGGGCTTTACATTGAATAGTTAGGCTTTTTTCATGTTTTTGGATCATTTATGCTACAACTTAACTCGCCTTTTAATTCTAGGTATTTGAATCTATGGTCCGATGGCTCATATATCATATATTTCTAATATATTTAATAATATTTAAAATATAGCGAACCAATAGCCCTCTCTATATGACCCAGCAAGTTGAGAGGACTTGATTTGAACCTAACCTAGCCGACTAGCAAGTTGGGATTGGCTAACCCATACTTGACTCTTGAACCCAACGAGTCAGGTTAGGCAGGCCGTATAGGGTTGGATAAATATATTAAGTAATAAATTTCCACCTCTAACTCAAATCTAACTCCAAGTTGACGCAAGATAGGCACATCTCAATCCCTGGATTAGTCAATCGTGGATTTCATATTCAGATTTCGATTAAACTTCCAGTCATAATGGATATGGAGTCACAAAGATTCAATCATAACTTTGAGATGTCATATAAGATATTGTAACCCAAGTTAGACCCATCAATTGGCAGATCAAATGTAGATCATGCTAGTCTCGAGCCAAGCACAATCCATTTACATTGTTATTGTCAGTAACAAGTTTATTCTAAACCTTGGGATTAAGATAAACTAAGGTCGACTCTAGTCTTAAGATGGCACATTACAATCTAAAATATATTAGATCTGGATCATGCTAGTCTCAAACCAAGAACGATGAACCCACATCGCTAGCCAGGAATTTATTCTAGACCTTGGATATTAAGACAGACCAAGAGCTGGTATGTGTTTGAGATGATGAGCAGTGTAATTAGAGGATATAATTACAAGTGATGTGAGACCAAATGAATAAAAAAGAAAGAACTACCAGCAAGAGCTAAACATGCACACTAGATAATTTGATAAGATATCATATTTTTTAACCCAAGGACATCAACTAAATTGGATCCACATAAATTTTTTTTAGTCTAGAAAATAATAGGTATAATGGATAATATATAACTCTTGTTTATTTTGTCTGGTGAACACATCAACGAAATATTTTGCAAAGCAAGAGAAAGACAACATGCTAGTTGGGGATTATCATCTATATCAATGAAAAAGTGGTAAGTTCATGCCGCTAAACCATAATGTCATTTTTTTGTAATAAAAGTGGATCATTCATATAAGTTTTATATGAATATATCCAAGAGAATCAGAAAGTAAAATATCCTCAAAAGATCAAGAAATCAACTCCAGATCAATCCATAAAGAATTTTCAGTGTGCTCCATAACATAAGCCACGATCCAATTAGCTATAGTATTAGCCTTCCAAAAGATGTGCCTAATAGAGAGAGATCTACACACCCAAATTACAATATAGAAATAATCCATAGGATATGATATGAAACAACTACCTATGTGCACCCCTGAATCCAGGACACCACCATATGGCAAAATTATCTTTAATGACTACATGATCCACATGCAGAACATTACGTGCCATCTTATGTGCCCAATGCCATTACGGTTTAGAATTCTAAACCTCAGAATTAAGATAAACTAAGGAGATTCCTAATGAATATCTAACATCTATAGTCATTTTCTAATTGACCGTAATAAAATTCAAAGATCAAAAGTTCAAATAGAGAAAAGAAAATATACAAGCAAAAAAGTAGATGAAAAAATGGGTGATACTTCTAAGAAAGAAAACTTATGGAGAGAGGGAAATGAATGAAGAAGAACATGTTGAAAAGTATGATCTCTTCTTAAAAGCACAAGAATTTATAGAGAATGAAAGGTGGCATGTCCAAAAAGAGAAAATATAGAGAAAAATAAGGAAAATAAATAATGAGAGATGTAGAGAACGGAATAATAAGAGAAGGAAAAAGAACTAAAGAGAATAAATTGGGAAAGTAGGCTTTCCTTGCTAAATAATAAGAGCTTATAAACAAAGTGATATACCAAGAACAAATATGGCAAGGATGATATACACGAGGAAAGGTACAGAGAAAATATATAACATACAGGAGGAGAGATACACACATAAAGCAAAAGGCAAAAGAAGGAAATAAATAGAAGAGTAATTTAAGAAAGATGATCGATAAGAAAGAAAGGATGGATAGATCTTCCATTCATCTTCTCATATGTTAGTGAAATATGAAGAATAGATCGAAACGACTCTCTTATTTGTTTAGTATAAAAGAATAAAGGATAGATGGATGATAATTTACTAAACTATCATTTGATTATAAAAATATTATTATTATTTATTTGTAATACTTATTTATAGTAAAGAAGTAGAGCAATATGTAAACATATAATCTTTATGATTTATAATTATATAAAAATATATAAATAATTTTAATTACTTTATTTTAATAAATATTTTAATAAATTAATTATATATGAATAAATTTATTATATAAATGAATATTTTTTATAATTTAATTTAAATAGTAAATTGATTTTATACAAATAATTAACTAGAAAATAATGAATATAAATAAAAAATAGATGATAATTCTATTATTTACTCATAATTATGAAAATTATACACTAAAATTAAATTAGCTAGTAATAAAATTTAATAGTATAGGATAAAAGCTATAAGTAAAATAAAAAATATTTAAATAAAATGAATGAAGAAGTGAAGAAGTGTCAGATTTTGTCAAAAAATTAACAAAGATAATTTTATCAATGTAAAAACCATCCTATTATTTACTCATAATTATGAAGGTGATACACTAAAATCAAATTAGTTAGTAATAAAATTTAATAGAAAAGGATAAATACTATAAGTAAAATAAAAAATATAAATAAAATGAAAAAAAAAATGAAGAAGTGTCAGGACTTTATCAAAAATTATTAAGAGATAATTTTATTAATATAAAAATATATCCTTCACATACTACATCCATTCTTCCTTGTATCTTCCAATTTGGGAGGATGCAAATTGGTGGGCATAAGTGGATAGACAATACGTCCTTAAGTTTTAAACTAAATGATAGATGGAGATCATTCATCGTTCCTTCGCATCCGCATGTATGAAGTATTGTTCGCTTTGGTCTCTGACGTTGTCGCACGGTGCCTCACGGTTTTGTCCTTTAAAAGGTGCCTCACGAAGGAAAAAAGTTTCAATTCATATAAATCATACATCCTTCTGACTCATAACCGATGTGGGACTAAAGAGATCCTCTCTACACCACAACATAGCCCCCCAAGTCAAGGAGTATATATGGGCAGAAGGCAATCCCACAGACGGCGCCAATATTGCGGTCATGGGTCAAGAGGTTAGATAGCTCGGATGGTTGGATTGACTCTATGCCCACATGCGTAGATATTGTCCGCTTTAGCCTCTGATGATGTCGCATGGAGTCTCACAATTTTATCTTTTAAAACATGCCTCATGAAGGAGAAAAGTTTCAATCTATATAAACTATATTCCTTCTTGACTCATAACCGATGTGGGACTAAAGAAGTCCTCTCTATATTACAATAGTTCCAATCCTATCTATCCTCCTTCTCATGGTCTTAATTAAATCTTAACCATTGGATGTAATCTAGCATATAAACTTTAAAAAATACTGCATTTAAGCCATCGAATCTCCTGCCCCTCTAGGGCCTAGGAGTGCATAGAATACTTCATTGCTTGACATATTATAATAATGATTCAATAATTTCAAATACTAACTCATAGTTATTTAGGTGCTTGTGTGATTTAATTTCAGATAACAACAAAAGCTAAAAGGCACTAGTAGGATGCTAACAATTGGAGATACTTTAATACTTTGACACGCTAGGCTAGCCGTTGGCTACTCAAAATAGCTCTTTTCAAGATGTAATTGTCTATCGCTATTAAAAGCTTTGTCAAGCTTCTCTCCAACCGGCTATTAGAGCCTTAGCTTTGTCGCTTTAAGGTGCTATTTGGTAGGAGATGATATTTCACATCACTCCAGTGATGTGAGTTAGGTGATATGATCATCTTGTTTGATATTGTAAAATTCCATCCAGTGATAAAGATCAAATGATAAATTCGGTGATAGCATCACTGCACAATACAGTGATGCTATCACCACATATATTTTTGGTGATAGCACATTACCAGATACTGATGATGTGCTGAAATTATTTTGAGACAAAAATATCCTTAGTTAATAAATTGAGAAGAAAATAAAAATCTTTCTCATCTTTTTCTATAGATACCTATCTACTAGATGTGTTTTTTATTTTATTGGCATGTTTAATTAATAATATAGATTACCTTTATTTATTATTAGATATCTATTTTTATTTCTATAGATAGATATGGTTAATTGGCATGGATGGATCGTGCTAATCTTTCGTGCTTTTTTTTCTTAATTTATTTTGATGGTTAAATTATTCCTAATGGACAGCTCTGTTATTGATGGTCAAAATTGATTGAATCTAGTCAAGCCTGATTATATATTATATTATCATAATATCATTTTAATAAGTTCATCAAAATAAATATCTATAATAATAATAATAAATAAATTATATTATTATTACTACTACTATATATTTTTGTGAAGAGTTATAAATGAAGAATATTTAATCAAGTTGTAGAATAATTATTATGTACTAATGTATGAGGCTATTTATGGTATTTTATATATTATCATTATCACTATTTGGTGATATACCAAATACAGTAAATTTATTTTCAGTGATATTCCAACAATATATCAAACGCGGTGATTATATATCACCTCAGTATTTACACATCACCCCAATGTTCATATCATCTCAGTAATCACATCACTCTAGTGATTACATCATCGATGATATACTAAATAGCACCTAAGTGGGACATTACTGGATCTTAGCATATATAAATAGGGCCCAACACTATAAGGTCCAGCATAACTACAAACCCATTTTACGAAAGTGAAATTAATCTTTGTGCACCGCGGGTGGTGTAGAAAATCCGATGTAGAGCACACTATCTTATCCAATTGATCCACGTAGTCATCATTTTTCAATACGCATTTAATGCCTGCAGGTCGATTTTTTGTTTAAAAATTTTGTATAACGAAATATTCTTATTTTTGAAAAATTATACATTCTATATTCATATTATAACATCCTACGTCTAGAAAGTTATAATTTTTGTTCACAAGATGTCGTAATATAATGTAGGATGTTATAACATGCACATGATGTCATAATTTTTTCAAAGAATGAGAATATTTTCGTTATTCAAAATTTTCAAACGAAAAATAAATCTACAGGCATTAAATGCATATTGAAAAGTGATTGGACAAAAATATTCCTTTCATATTATGATATCTTATGCCATATTATGACATTTTGGACCATATTATACCACAGGATGTCATAATTTTTTTCAAAGATCAGAGATATTTTTGTCATATAAATTTTAATAAAAAGTCGACCTGCAGATATTAAATGCGTATTAGAAAATGGTGACTACGTAGACCAATCGAATAAGACGGTGTGCTCTATGTCAGATTTTCTACACCACCCGCGATGCACAAAGAATTTCTCTTTACGAAAAGCCTCTCTATTTCTTGTTCTCTTTATATTGTCAAGGCAAATTCGTTGTGCACCACGGACGGTGTAGAAAATCCGACGTGGAGCGCACCGTCTTGTCCGATTGGTCTACGTAGTCATCATTTTTTAACACGTATTTAATACGTGCAGATCGATTTTTTCGTTAAAAATTTTATATGATAAAATATCTCTATTCTTTGATAAAATTATGATATCCTATATCCATATTATGACATCCTGCATTCAGAAAGTCATAATTTTTATCCACAAATTATCATAATATAATGTAGGATGTCATAATTTTTTTCAAAGAACAAAGATATTTTCATCATTCAAAATTTTCAAACGAGAAAGTAAAACTGCAGACATTAAATGCGCATTGAAAAGTGGTTGGATAAAAATGTCCCTTCTATATTATGATATCTCGGACTATATTATGATATCCTAAGCTATAATACGCTACAGGATGCCATAATTTTTTCAAAGAGCAGAAATATTTTGTCATATAAATTTTAATGAAACCTGCAGGCATTAAATACATGTTGGAAAGTGATGACTATGTAAACCAATCGGACAAGACAGTGCACTCCACATCGAATTTTCTACACTGCCTGTGGTGCACAAAGAATTTCTCTATTTGTCAATTCCATTTTCCTATGGATACTTGCCCTGGTATTTTATAAGTTTATTTCGGGCGATTCATCAAGCCTCTACCTCCACATGTTCATGGACTGTTCAAAGGCTATTTGAATCAAACCAAGAGCTATAGCACCTTGTAGCATTCTCGCAGATCATTTAAATGAGGACCATGTTGATCTTAAGGCAGTGCTGCGCACACCTCTAGTCCAATAGTTTTAAATTTTAAACATTAAATTTTTGTACCAATTTTTAAACATAATTTTGAAATCTATTTTTCATATTCATGGTCGATTTCCACCATCAGTTTTAAGATGCAGACTTTGGACAGTGTGTTTAGGATGTCAAAATGGTTCTCTTATGCATTCCAACTCCATCACATGGAAAATGTTTATACTTGTAAATATTGATTATTTGGATAATGTAAATACAACCATACTGGAGTTCATCCATCAAAAAATTGAGATTATTCAGTTGGTTTCTTTCCTTATAAAATGCACCTCAATTTTCCTCTAGTTTGCTTCAAATATTTCATGTAGGAATTTTTTAAAAAAAATTATCATCATGTAACCAATAAATGCCAAGATTGTAGTCAATCCTTATTACTTTGCAAGATATTCTTTTAGAAAGGGCCTTATAAAGTGTACAGTCCTAAATATGGCATGGCTGATATGCTAAAATGAAAAAATAAAACAAATTATTGCAGAGCATAGCTTGAATCCAAAAATATTGAACCTATATCTTTATTTACATAAACCAAGCCCAACTTTTCATATAATGCATGTGCACTAAAATAGAATATTTATTTAGGAGATATTTGGTTCACGACCAAAATCGATATTAGAATGGATTGAACTGAAACTTGGATCATATCCTTCCAATTATCTGGCTTGTGATTAGAATCGGAATCAGCTTTAGAATCGGAATGGAGAGTTAAATCCTTTGGAGAGGATCAACATTAGGTTTTAGAGGGATTCACCAATTTCCATTCTATCTCATAATCAGAATTGGAAAAAAAATTCTCTAACCAAACGGTTGGAATAAGAGTTATATATTTTCATTCCTATCCGAGGCCCGATTCCTCCCAAAAAAAATATACTCTCTTGCTCTATCATGTGAAGGGCAATGAGATTATTAATTTTACTAATAATTCTAAAAAGCTTTCTTATGGACTGCGATTTTAAAGTTTCAGTAGATGGAATAAATTTAATTATGATTAAATTGTAAAAAATCAACTAATATGGTAATTTCTCACATCGTCCGTGAAAAGGCCACTATGGCCTCCTTGTATTATATTGCAACGCTTTTGTTCTCATCGTCATAATATCTGACAGGTAGGCCATCGACCCGATGCGATATTAAATAAATTTATTTTGTTATTATTTTTTGTTACAATAAATGATCATATCACTCTAAAATGAGAGCAATCCATCAAATTAAGATACAAATATCCCACAGATTGGACAGGCATAGGCCTTCTTGTCTCTAGATCCAATCTTCAGAGTGCTCCGCGACAAATGATGCAACCCAATTTACTGTACTATTTGCCTTTCGATAAACATACCGGATCGACACTACAGCAGAGTGACGAAGCACAGTCTAGATATCATGAAGGAGAGAATGTATCTCCAGCTGCTTTGAGTTGCCCCAGATCCAGCCAATGATAGTAACAGAATCACTCTCAATGAAAATCTTCTATGCCCGTAGCTCCTGCTTGGCGTAGATGATACCTACTCAAGTGGCATGTAGCTCTGCACCCGAGATCGAAGGCTCAACAAGGTAAGAGCCTCTCGTAGCCAACAGCCTAGCGTTAGGACTTCAGATAACGAAACCCGCACCGTCCTACCATCCCTGATGCTACCGTTAAAGTTCACCTTGACAAAATCCGAATGAGGGGCTCCTAAGAATAAAGATAACCTTGCGGGTCACTGTAGGAGCAGCATGAAAGTCCCAGATATCGAGGGTGTCAAGAGACGAGTTAGGAGCATCGAACTGACAATACTCCGCAACCAAGCAGGTCGCTCTCTCCAATATCCGATGAGTAGGAATCAGCTCGCCTTGGAAGATTATGTTGTTCCTGAAAAGTTAGATCTGGTAAGCGATGTAGACCATCCGACTCCCCAAATAGAGGTCGTCCTCTTAGTCATACTCTATTGGACCAAACTCAAAAAGAGCTTCAACCATGTAGATCACCACCCACTTCGATACTGACAAAAGTCGGCAATGAAAGAAAGAAAGTTGAAAATCCAGACATTCTGAGTCACATCCATTGAAGTCCCATTTCCAATCAACCATCTAACCTGAGTTAGGACAGCAGACCCATGAGTGCAGATCTCCTTCCATAAGAAGGAGTAGCCTTGAAGGGACTGAATCTCGGATCCCTGACTCCACGCCCCATATCGGGCCCTTATCATTGTGCTTTACAAGTAATCAGGCTGAATAATTAATCTGATCATATGTCTGACGATCATAGCCTCCCTCCTAACCAATAGAGACTGAATCTTCAAACCTCCATCCCTCACAGACCGACAGATCGTCTTCCAAGACAGCAAATGGACCTCACGATCATCATACTCTGACCCCCACAAGAAGCTTCGAAACTACTTTCAAGCCTTTTGAGACAAAAAGTCGGCACAATAGTGTTTGCTAGTAGGTACATTGGGATAGAACTGAGCACTGATCTCACAAAATCATCCTATCTATCATGGAGAGAGATCTAGCTTGCCATCCTTCAAGACAATTTTGAACCCGCTGCTCCATAGATCTGCACTGAGCCCTCCGAGGTCGACATCTCATAATGCGAACAAGCAAATAGATCAAGATCCCAGTGTGCTTTGGATCCCCAGCCTCTTCCGAATCACCTGCTTTATCTGAATCTTCGTTCTGGGATTGAAATAATAATAGATTTTATAGATTCATCAATTGATCTGAGGTCCGATAGTATGCCTCGATGATGAATGCAACATCCTGCACCTACACTGGCCTGGGGAAGTGCATCTACATTGGCTTGAGGCCCTCAAGCAATGCCTGTGCATTGCACCTATCAAATCTAGTTTAAGTATATTTTTACACTATCGTTTAGCTCTAGTCCATTGCCTGCCATCTATTTTTTGCCAGAATGATTGTGCAAATCATTGACCATATATTATATATTTATATATATTTTTGTTATTATAATATATAATATAATTTTATGGTAGTGTTAGTCCGAGACTATTTTTACCCTTGGCTATGGTTTTACCATTCATTGAACATGTACTACATACAAATATATTTCTCATATGTTAGTAAATTAAACAATATATTATGCAATATTGAAACTGTACAAGGAATCTAAGCTGGTTAGGGTGGTAATTGAGCCGGATTAGATCAAATATAGATTGACCGAGTTAGAAATTGTCAACTTGGATCTATCTTTTAATAGACAAGTCAGAGATTAAAATTAAACCCACCAAAAAGATGCATCATAATTGAATAATTTTGTCGTCTAAAAACATGTGCATTAATTTTGTGCATTCAAGGGGATGGCAGCGTAAAACTGTCACCCTGGCAAAATCTAAACCCCATCAGTGCATCCAACCTGCAATTCTTTTTGTTCCGGTTAGAGATATCGTTGAGATATCAATGATATCTCAACCAATGAGATATTGGTGAAAAATATAGGATAAATGAGGTCTAAGTTATATCTTATGTGTGAAAGGATGATTGATTTTCTTTCATCATGATGATTGTTGGATCATGCTCATGTGGATCACAAAGTACTCCGAACTTCTTCGTTCATCTATCTACATAAATTTTGAAGTGATCACGATCCAATGATGGATTTATACAAAGAAAGATGAAAGATATGGTTCTTATCCTCACAAGGCTGTAGTCCATTATGATCTCGAAACCAAATTTTTAGATCTAATGGCCGAGTGCTTGCCCGAACGATATCATCTTTTGCCACTTCCATAAAAGGTCAGGTCTGGCCTGTGATCAGGTTAAACTTTAAAATGGGATGGATGTTCCTAATCTAAAATTTTTTTAAAAAGAAGGCTTGAGCTATTTTTTTTCTTTCCTTTCCTTCTTCTTTTTGGTTGACAAAGATAGAGCCTGAGTGGTATTATTAATACAAGACTAGACCGAGATCAGTCCTCAAAACGTCACTAATGGGCTTAGGGAAATTTGAAGCCCAAAATCTAAAATTTGAAGAGAAACCTTGCTTGAAGTGCTGGTCAGCAATTTGACTAACTTCCTCATATAAATATCAGTAACCAAAATATGGATCAAATGTGAAAGCATTAGACAGCAGACGCTACCGATTAAACGGGTTGACAGTAGCATGATCGCACATAAAACTAAGGTATTGATGGATCTGGGATCCTTGCTAGGCTGGGTTGAATTGAGCTGGGAGCCAGCTCAAGTTTTTGCCAAACTTTCAAGCCCCTGCCTTCCCCTGAATTCACTCGGTGTCAAACGTTTTGGTTTGTCATGTCCCATCCCGAGCCTTTGAAGCATCCTTACGCCTATTGTAACTTGGTGGTGAGCCGGACACACCATGTTGTAGACCAATTCTATCCAAAATTTTTTGGGAATTTTTTCTAAAAGATATGATCCTTAAGGAAGAAAATACAAACACTTGATCATGTTGACCACAGATGGCGTCAATATTGCTGTCAAGAGGTCGGATGGCTCGGATGGTTGGATTGACTCCGTGCTCGCATACATAAGGTATTGTCCGTTTTGGCTCATGACCATCTTTAGGCTTCAGTGGACCTTAAGCTTCAATAGATTTTAGTCATTTAGAGCCTCACGATTTTGTCTTTTAAAAAACGTCTTATGTGAGAGAGAAGCTTCCAATCCATATAAACCATACTTTTTCTTGACTTACAACCGATATGGGACTAAAGATGCTCTCTCTATAGCACAACAGGACCCTTCTGGTATGCTCTTGATATGGAGAAATTATTATATGAACTAAATTCATTACGGACTTAATATAAAATTATCTTGGATTGATTTCACCCTAGGGTGAAATTATTATATGGATTCATTTCATGATGGATCCGATCCACCTAACGGTTTCTCTTTGACATGGTTGCATGGTTCTTCAATATGGGTTAAAACTCCCGACATCAGTACATCAATTATTCTAGTAGCTTGAGAGACCTCTTATTGCATCTCCTTTGAATTGATCTCCATCTTTTGAGGGGTTGAGTCTTTTTTAGCATGTCATTACAGATGTGCTCTAGATGATCTCCCTTTCGTGAATGTCTCTAACTATAATTTATTATAGAAAACAGTATCCCAAGACATCCATCTAGCGCCATCCAGCCCTATTGTGACATGGAATACTAATCTATAGCGGATATGGTCCTAGGTTTGCTCATGTCTTCCATGAGGCTAACCAACCTACCCATTGGGTGGCCAACTTCAAACTCAAGAATACTAAGAATAGAGGTGGCAATTTTAGCTGATCCATTGGGTATTTGATCTGATCTAAATGGGACGGTTTTTATTCGACCCATCTAAATTTAAGGACAGATATAGATTTTCATAAAAATCTAAAGTGGGTTTAAGTCATACATGAGAAATAATATATCCCAACCTGAATCCAACCCTCTCTCTCTCCCTCTTCTCTCTCTCTCT
>KE505219.1:321342-350232 GCA_000441515.1 Elaeis oleifera | reverse complement strand
GTGATCTTGGTCTCGTTGGACTCCGTTTTCACTGCAAACCTCGTTGTGGGCTCAATGTGGGCTGAATCTCGAGGTGTCAAATCCTAACAGTGTAGTTATCATGTGTTAAACAATCACTAGTTATAGCAAGTAACTTTAACAATAATATGTAAATTAATAATAAATGATCAATATTCTATAATTATAATTTAATTTATGTACTCTCCTCTTCTCTCTCTTACTCATACATGCATGTGGACACCTATTTGCATGATGATGAAGGGACATTTTATTTACCTGAGAGTCCATTAGAGGTTTCTTGTCTAGGTTTTTATGGGTGTACTTAGCAGAGATTGATGTTTACTAGGTGCCTGCTAGCAACTTGTGCGAGTTGATTGCTCATCAAACTTAGGTCATGCTGGGCCTCTCAATGTTGAATTTGAATACTATGGTCTTGATTGTCAAAAACCACGCCTTTAGTCCCATCATATCGAATAAAAACTAAAAGAAGACAAAAAGTTTTCCTTTTCCCGCATTTTTAATCTTCTATTACCTTTGATCTCTACCATTCCATGCTCAATACAAACATTGTATGTATGGGTATCTGATTTGCCATCCCTCCCAAAGGCTGTGTGGGAAGAAGAAAGGCCTGCATGTGGGTTAGTCCTTTCATGCCAGGTTTAAGTTTCTAAGGGTGGAGTTGAATTCTTAAACTAAATTTTGTAGATCGGATAGTGCCTCTTTCAGGCTTGTTCGGGGGAGTCCATATTGGACCCTCGGTTTGAAGCTTGCTCCTGATTCAAGACACATCAGCATCCCATGGTCTTAAGTCTTTAACTTTGGAAATGGTCAAGTCTCAGTCAGATCAGATTGACGTCAGATAAAACTTAACTGGTCTGCTTGCACCTGTGAAAGTAGACCAAGTAATTGGGACACTATCTAGACATCATTTTGCTGCAGACTATGTGGATCAGTAGTGGCGAGCCCACAATGATTATGTGGTAAGACAAGTACTTTACAGGTCATTTCTCTGCAGACTATTTAGACCAGCCTTGCCTGCTTTTCATTGCTAGCACTTTACCATGAATCTTTTTTGACTAATATGTGGAGGCCTACCATAGATTTGAAATTCCACCACCCCTTGTTGAGGGACTTGATAGTGGCTAGCTACATCTTATGTATATGCCTATTTACATTTGATCAATGCTTATAGAGAACCATAGAAAGATTCAAGTTATATAATGCTTTGTAGTTTAAAGAAAATTATGTTGCTCTCTTAATCGATCGACCTTTATTCACTTCATGTATGTATTAATTTGTGCCTATGACAGACAACACTGATTGAGCCCACATCAGGAAATATGGGGATTGGGCTAGCATGCATGGCCACACTAAAAGGTTACAAACTTGTGCTCACCATGCCCTCATACACAAGCCTTGAGAGGAGAGTCACTATGAGGGCCTTTGGGGCTAATTTAGTACTCACCGACCCTACTAAGGGAATGGGAGGAACAGTGAAAAAGGCATATGAACTCATGGACTCTTATCCTGATGCTGTCATGCTTCAGCAATTTGAAAATCCTGCTAATGTCAAGGTAGTGTTTCTTTCTCTTGCTATACATGCTTATATCATGGCAATTCTCTATGATCATATAACACCAGCTATCCTTGCTTAAATTTAGCATAGTATGATACCATAGGACTACTTTGCAATCTTAATCACTCCAAAACATCTTAAAATTTAATCTCTGTCATATATCTCTTCCTTTTGATTCATCAGCATTTGAAAGGAAAGTGTAGCACAAGAAGAAGAATGAGTGCTGTAGTTATCACTATCTTTGTGTCATAATTGACATCTTATTAGATTCAGCCACCACAGCTGTTCAGAATCTACAAAACCATTCTGACTTTTCAAATTATATATAAATATGAAAGATTGCAGTCTTCCTTATATTCTGAGCATGCTGTTGATTTCTCTAACTTTTTCCTTTGTATGCAACATTTTGCTGAATGAATAGTCTCTGTGATATAACCTTACTACCTGCCTATTGCCACAAGCACTAAGAATAGTGTCCCTTTTGTTATAGCCCGTGCTTGCATCATTGTCAGAGAGGATTCCTATTTGAAAATTACTTGATCCAAGATGGTCACTTTAAATGCACAAACACTAAGAATGATTAAAAGCATGATGCAATGTTAGACTTCCATCATTTGAATTTTTGATATCAATCAAAGCTCAAAACTAGTGTTGGAAAAACTTTTTTCCTGCTAGCTATTGTTCATTATCTGTTTATTTCAATCGTTGCAGTTTGATCAATGAAATATTATCATGCATCATCTTTTAATCTGCTGTTTTTATGATTCATTTCTTTCTCTGAGACTATTTATTTGATAAGTTTCTACACAGTTTGAGTTTGCCTATGTACACATTCGTGTCAGGAAATTTATATCAGAACAGATTTTTGTGTTTTCAAGATCCCAGATTAGAATTTAGCACTATTTTATAGATTTTAATCAAGTTGCAAGCTTTTTTCTTGGAAAAAACACTAGTTCTGTGTCAAGCATCATAAAGAATTCCTGCACCATTTTTAGAAGTTATTACATATTCTTCTTTTTTCTATCTTCGTATATTGATGCACTAGAGATTAGCCTACCAATACAGAAACATATATAAAAGATAAATACCAACTATTTCACTGGTATATTGTCTGAAATTTATGCATCATGTAAGCAAATGTGTTACAGGAGCCATTCAAGGATGCAATTTCACTTTTAATTGTTTGAATATATTTATGTGTTCTTTGCTCCAACATCAAAACTTGATAAGTATCAGTATATCTAAAGACATTTTCTCCACATTATTTTTTTCATAGTGATCAATATCTAATGAAAGAGAAAAAATGTCAGGTGCATTTTGAGACTACGGGTCCTGAGATCTGGGAGGATACTTTGGGGCAGGTAGATATCTTTGTAATGGGAATTGGGAGTGGTGGCACGGTGACTGGTGTAGGAAGATATCTCAAATCGATGAACCCTAATGTAAAGGTATTATATAGCATGATTAGTTGTTAATGGATATTTTTGATGGTTATTGACTGTACTGGATAATTGTGTATGGTCAGTAAGTATTGCATAGAGTAACTCTACTGTGAAACTAAGTTGCCCATCATCAATTCGTCAAGATGTGCTTGATTTATATCCTTATTTGAAAATATCTTTCTTCCCTATTTGATAGATATATGGAGTTGAGCCTGCAGAGTCGAACGTTCTGAATGGTGGTAAACCAGGTACTTGAATGGTTAGCTTTTCTATAATGAGCAGCATGCAAGATTTTGTATATTCTAATAAAATATTACATAATATGGTCATGGATTTAGATTTCAAGAATATGATCTGGAAATACAATACTGTTCATGCTAGTTATATTTCACAAACTTTATAAGTCATACTATTTTCACAAATGTGAATTGTATCAGTTTTCCACCACTCAAAAGTTTTATTTTGCTTTATATAAATTTGTGTCTAGGCCCTCACCTTATTACTGGCAATGGAGTCGGCTTCAAGCCTGGGATTTTGGACATGGATGTAATGGAAAAAGTTCTCGAGGCAAGTCAGTCTTTTGTTCTTAGGTTGTCATTGCGCTGTCATTTTCATTTTTAACAATGCCAAACAATTAATGTAGCAGGTCACTAGTGATGATGCAGTGAAGATGGCTAGAGAATTGGCAATAAAAGAGGGTCTTCTGGTAAAAACTTACTTTACGATATTAACCACACTGTCCTTTATTTACTTGTTTAGTAAAACATACCTGTTTAATTTTCTATATAAAATATATTAAGCAAAAGAAAATTGCATATAAACACATATGACAGTTCTTCTGAAATATTTGAAGGGACATATAGCACTAAGTTGCCTTATATATTGTGTCGTCAAAATATGTTTTTACATAAAACTAGTGTCTAATAATATAAAGATTGTATATCTGCATAACAAATTAAATGCAATATTCTGGTTTTAAATAATTAATAGATTAAGTTCATTTCATTTTACAGGTAGGAATATCCTCAGGAGCTAATACAGTTGCAGCGCTCCAGCTTGCAAGAAAGCCAGAGAACAAAGGCAAACTTATAGTGGTATGTATTTTAGTTTGCCAATTTATCAAATATTATTTTTGCTCCCTAGATTTGGACATTTGACTTGGCAACACTTTAGTTACTGTGATCTTATAATAGCTTTGGTATACCTTTATGATCGCGGCTATCAAAATTGTTGTAGTAAAATACTGTTGTAGTTAATCAACAAAGATATGTATTTTGGGACATTATAACTGAGTGTGTGCATTTTGATGAAGGTTGTATGCTTGTGTTTGCATCTGCATTTACACATGCATCTATGAGTGCTTCCATTCGCGTACTTTTTATGATGCACCATATAGAATATGATTAATATAAATGGTACAAATTAATCGGTACATGAATTCTTCTGAAAGCATGAATAATTATAATGAACAATTTATTATTTATATAATTTTTAGTGGTTATCATAAAATGTGTTGAACCTATTCTTCTAAACGAAAGCACTAAGATTTGTGCTTATTTGTCAAATATTTAGAAATTTGATGCCCACTATTCGAAGGAATTAATTGAGTTTTTCAATTAAATTTGAAATGTCAGCATCCTTTCCTTTATCTTTAACATGTATATGGTGTTTCAATTTTCATTGAAGCTTGTATCATCAACAAACAACTTTATTTTGAGGAAAATAACAAGATTTGGCATCACCATACTGTAATGTTACTTATGTGAATAATGTTGACTATCAGTAAAGAATATCATGATTGACTATGTTTATTGTAGTTTGTGCACAAGAAAAGTGGCTGTTCTAGACCGACGATGTACCATAACCTTTATAATCTGAAAAACAATTCGTAATTATCAATATGTCCATAAAGGAATCCATTTTAGTTATGCATGAATCTGAAGGTATTTAAGAAAGGGCCTTATTCTGATGAAGTAATCTGAGGACTGGGCTAATATGCAAAAACATTGTAGTAATCTGATGTATATATTTGAAGTTATGAATAAGCACATTGGTTGTGCTAAATTTGAATTCCTTTTAGAAAGATAATAAATTATGTTTAAGTAAGAAGCTATAACAAAATCAACTGAAATATTAACTTTTTCATCATTTTTTTCTTGCATGCTTAAAATTCTCCTCTCATTTAGAAAACTACTTCTGAAATCACTGACTTGAGCTTATCCTGTATCATCCAGACTGTTCATCCGAGCTTGGGAGAAAGGTACTTGTCATCTGCATTATTTGAAGAGTTAAGGCAAGAAGCTGAAAAGATGCAACCGGTGGCAGTGGACTAGCTTAATTGCTTTATTGTACGAATAAACATCGAGAGGACACGTTGCAGTGTCCATTGATCGTATGGCATCCAGACTGCTGTAGTTATGTTTGATCAGAAGCAATCACATCTGCAAATGTGAAATGTTTACTTTACAACCTTGATGTCGTATACAGTAGTGACCAATTAGTATTTGTTCTTCATCATTATCAAGTGCTCTGATTTCTCCTTTGTCTTCTCCTTTTGTTGGTGAAATTGTTTGAAGCGTCAGAGAAAATTATCAAACTGGTAGTGTGTTCTCAGGTATCTAATTCCATTATTTAATGTCAAAGAGCTAGCTTGGAGGCCACTGGATGAGGTTATCAAGATAGCATATTGAAAATTATGGAAAACATGTGCCTGAGCCTGGACCATTAACATCACTACTATCCTATTCAATAATTATATAAACACTCAAATAATGCTGCTACTTCACCTTATCCTCCCATGTTTCTTAAATTTGAGAAATTTAGTCTCTGAATGCTGGCTTAGCGGAAGAAAAAGTTTCTAAATGCTGTATTGAGAGACATGGATACAAATCTTGCCTCCATCGGGAAGCTGGTTGCCGATCTTTGATCTACGTGGACCAAGACATGGTGGGTCCTGTAATGCTTTCCTCCTTCAAATGGGCTGCACAGACTGATGGATGTTTGGTGACAACTACTAGGAGGAAGCTTGATCCAGGGAAACTGAGGTGCAGGAGAGCAGAGAACATGCTGCACCGCATGCCATGATCGGCAAACAGCACCAAATGTCTCGCAATACAAAGGAGTAGGAACATAGGCTTAATGAGTTCCTAATGAAGTTGATGCTAATGCCTCCTATCTTCACCTTCTCCTTGTGTCAGCACCACTCTAGGACCGGTGAATGGAAAAGAGAGAACCAATTCTTGTTAATTTTATGCCAACCATATTTCTATAGAAGGTGGTGCAAAATTTTGCGTAGCTAGTGGAAATGAAATATCTTCCTCATGGGCTCTACGGACAATCTCCCGGCCGCCGGCGAGCCGCAGGTTAAGCGTTCTTGGCCTTCCCGTTCGAGCCGCACACCACTCGCTCCTCGCCGCCGATCGACCGCGGCGCTGCCCGGTACATTGGCTGAAAGCCCCGACACACCGCTGGAGGGCGGCGTGGTGGAGCCAGCGGAGGCGGCCGCGACGGGTTGTCGGATCCGCGAATCTAATCTTTCAGTCGGATTAATAGGATCTTCGATCTACCACTCTTGGCTGTGGAGGTTGGTGATGGAAAGACCGCTTAGAGGAGCCGCAGAGACTTGTGAGAGCTACCGCCTCGGCCGAAAGGGTGACAATGTCGGGTTCGCGTCGGGCCTTTATTAAGTATTCTTGTCCCGGATCCGATCCGAGCCACGTCTGCATCCGGCCTGCCGGCCTGTTTAATTATGGTAGTCCTCCCAATTACTTAGGGTTTTGTTACGAATAAGCTATTATTTTCATACATCATTTTAGGATAAAACTTTGGGTTGCTCCATAAATTCCTTTCAGAGTTGGTATGTAAGTGTACGAAGAAAGGAATTTTGTAATAATATTATAAATTTTGCAGCTTTTAAAGAAAGCGACTGAGTGCCGCTCAAGCCAGCACAAATTTTACTTTCAGGATCATTGAAAGTCCTGAACTTAAACACATTGCACAGCAACTGCACTGAATAACTGATGATAAGAGTTCACTATTAAATCACGAGAGTTGTTCAGATTCCAAATAATCTTGCCAGAATTAAAAGAAAGTGAGACAAGAGCAGATTTTTCCAAGAGAGCCAGATATTGTGGGGTGTGTGTGTGTGTGTGCGTATTTTGGTAGAAGTGGTAGATAATGATTATTACTATTCTTTCTGAAATGCAAAGACCAACCATGTATCAGATTCTAATTATCTAAGACCAAGCAAAATTTGTAATGAAACAACTCAAAGAGGTCATGGAACATGTCCATAAGAGGAGTCCAAGAAAAAAACTCTCCTTAAAAATAGGATTCCCATGATTCTGTATGTTCTTGAGTTTATTTCAGATCATTGACAACCTAATCAAAGCATATATCCTAGTATTTTATAGTTATGACCCACCTATATGAATAATTACAGCTCGAAAATGCACGCAGTTAGGATTATACTGTAGTTATTACATTTGCATGTACATTGCCATTGTTTATTCTGTGAATCTGTAATTACAGTAAATAAATTTTGTATTCGTTTGTCTATAAATAAGAGATATTATTATTATTTATCATAAAAATAAGAGATATTATTATACTTAATTGTACTATTAAATAACATTAAGTGTATCTCTATTAATTCGTCTCTTTGTTGATACTTCAATATATATATAGAAATATGGATGTTAAACCTTTTTTTTTGTTACAGTTATTATCTCATATTCAATTTTGTCATAAATAATTATTATAAAATAAAGGTTCAAGCGCAATTTGATTTATAAAAATTTTGATCAACTCACGGCAATCTCCTTGTAAAAGTCCATCTCGCAGCAATTTTTAGCTCCCGGCTGGGTGAAGTCCCCTCTCGAAGCCCAGGAGTTCAGAGATGGGAGGAGCCAGACAAATTCGAGAGAGAGCATGGAAAAGAGGTGAGTCGCACGGTATCCTCTCGGGCTCTCCTCGTCCTCGGTCTCCTTCTCCTCCTCCTCCTCTCGGTGGAGTTCGCGGAGGGAAGAAGAAGGTGAGCATACCCGACGACCTCGACGACGTGGTGGACGACGAGGAGGACGAGGATTGGAAGCAATGGGGAAAGAAGAAGAGCTCCACCGCGCCGCCGCCGCCTCCGCCAGACTTCTCCCGGATGAACCCGGCGGAGATCCAGGCCGAGATGATGAAGCTCCACACTGGCCCCTCCTACGGGTTCGTCAAGCTCCGGCCTGGCACCGGACGCACCAGGGTACGACAAAATGTGATACAACAAGGGGGAAAATCCTTTCTTTATCTCCGCGTTTTAGTTACATGAAGGATTTCTGTTTCGGGAGAAGAATTTTATGTTTTGTTCGCTGTTCTGTGCAATGTGATAAAAAAATCCTCGTTTTAGATGTTTAGTTATTCTATTTCTTGGTTCTTTTGGAATTCTGCATATGTATTGGTTTTTTTGTTATCTGAAATTTTGCGTTGGATCTTTTTTCATTCTAAGAATTTTCGTGTCTTTCTTTCTTGTTTGTTTCTCTTTTTCATAACTACGTGATATGAGAATTTGGGTTTTAGTTCTTTACCTTGTTGTAACTTCTAGGTTGTAATTGTGAATGTCTATGTTGCAATTCTGGATATAGGTTAAGCAATTGCCTTTCTTCCTTTCCTATAGAACTCTGTAAAAATGATTAAATTGTTGGCCGTGAGACCATAAGTTACGTTTTAGGATTGTATGTTTTCCTCCATTTCCTATCTTCAGTGGCTTTTGTTGAGACGCAGGGAGGTGGGGTGGTGATGCCTGCTTTTGTGTTTCTTTGATCTTAAGCTGGATTGTTGGAATACCGATACTTTGCATATAGATTAGGTTTTGTGGTCTTCGATCTATGGAATATCTGTGCCATTTTACTTGTTTCCTTGGTTATTGTGGACTATTTAGCGCGCAAAATTTTATATATAATAAGTTTATGTCTTTATATGTGATGTTTGTAGGTTTGCTTATTGCTTACAGTTTCTGAGCTTTAATTAGGTTTTAAATAGTTCTTTTCTCTCTCATTTGCATCATTATTCGTTTAGATTTAGGATATGGATTGTGATATTGTTTTTCTTCTTTTAGAGAAATCTTGTTTTATACTTTCCCTTGATACTTGATTCAAGAGTATTCCATAATTTTGTAAATAAACACAACGGAATTGCATGTTTATTTTATATTTCATTCTTGTAAATTTTTGTTATGGAGGTGTTATGAGCTATTCTACTATTAAAAGTGAATTTCCAACTGGTGGATGAGGCTCCACTCTGGGTCGTCCATCTCCACACCATGTGTGATGCATGACATATTCTAGTTTGATTTGATCTTTTCCTAAGAACTTTGTTTATTGATTTGACTCTATCTTGGTTAGCGTTCTCTTTGGCATTATTGAAGAGTACTGAAAATTATAGGCATGAAGCTCTTTGGTCTGGCATAGCACAGTTCTATTCTCACAATATTCTCATAATTTTCCAGTTTAAAAAATCAGTGTTGCAATTCAATAGATGATTTAGCCATCATGTAAAAACTACCAGGACAGATCTGCTTTTCAACTAATGCATTTTGGACTAGGTTATTTTTTTCATTGTAATCTTAATAATTTTTGTAGCTTCTGGAATCTTCAAGTAGTAGATCAATTCTTTAAGGGTAGAATTCACTATTCCCTTCTTTTCCTTATTCCCCTTAGATAATGGAGAATATGCCAGTTTACTTTGCTGAATGGAATTGAACTCAGTGGGAAAATGGTTTTCCTCATATGTTTTTCTCACTTCCCTTTGTTCTTCATGCAATTTGTGTTTGGGCCATATGGCATCATCTTAATCTTGCTTTCTGATTTCCTTTTTGGAAAATCTTTGTTTTCTGTGTATTTCTTTTTGGCTTATTTTATTTTATATTCTAACATGCTTTAAAGAATGTTATGCTTGTTCACAGGTGAAACACATCTACTGTAGGTAGGCATGGTTGATTACCATATTTGTTTACCATAGTTACTCATGTTGTTTTTGGAGGCATTTTCGGGTGTTGTAAGAACGTGGCTCACTATTTTTTCCTTTCTAATTTTAACTTCAACTATTTACAGGCTTAGCCAGTCAACTAGATTTTCAAACCTGAGTAGCTTAAATAAGCACAAAATGTATACCTAAACATGTTACTCTTTCTTCAATTGATAGAGAAAATCTCTCGACCCATTGAGATTACAGATATACTTGATTTGTAACTAGAGAACATGATTTTGATAAACTCGTCTTTGATTGTGATTGAAAGTTTAAATTTATTGTAGATGCCTGGATTACGTTCTTTCATTATTTAGGCCTGTTTTCTCTGACACTTAGATCTGCATGGTAGGTATTATATGATCAAGGAATATCCCTGTTTGTGCTTTCTTCTTCAATTTTCAGTGTCTTAAAAATGCCGATTCTGTTTCCCTCCACAAAACAAAAAAAGATAAAAGGACAATTTGTTGGTTTTATTATGGATGAGACTGTTTTATGTAACAAACATTAGTATCATGGTGCTTGATCAGCTTGCGACTGCATATGATGAAGATTCATTTCCTCAAGGCAGCACCTGACTCCACATAATTTTCAGGAGGATGTGCCACAGATTGCTATGAGATGGAGCAAGGTTCTAAGGACTGGATCTATTGAGGCCAAGTTCATGGCTGTTGATCTGAGTACCATCATGTTCACAATGGAGAGGGGACAAGATTTAGAAGAGGTGTGTCTTTTCTGTGAATGATATCAAACTTGAATTATTTATCTATTCCTGCCAATTAGGATCAGAAACTTGGGACTTTGTTTATATGGTTGGTTCACTTCAACTTTGACGTGATCAACATTAGTTTTAGACTTTTAGTATTGATCGGAAATGTATACTAGTTATTATGAGGATTCAGCTAAAGTAAAATGTAAATAAACATTTATGTTACAACAACATGTTGAAAAACTTTTCATTTTGAGAGTGCTGTTTTGGTTTCTTTCTCATGCTGTGAATTTAAGCTACTTGTTAATTATACAAAACGTGAAGAGTATAGACCAATGGGAGGCCTGTTTGGAGCTGAAGTTTCTGTATGTAGTGTTGTTGAAAGACAGCTTGGCAATATTGATGGTATCCACAAGCATCCAACAGCCAATACCTCACAACTTGGAGATACTGAATTGCAGCTTCACGCACTATTTGCATTTCGAGTCCATGTACGTACCATTATGAGTGTATATTAGATCCCAAAACTGAAGATTTACATATTATTTCTAGAGAAAAGTTTCAAGTCTGCATGAAATTGCAATGTAGTTTATGTGGAAATGCAGCTATGTAGTTTGTGGAAATGCAGTTCCTAATTGTGTACTTTGTATTTTGCTAGTTGAAGGAGTTTGTCCTGAGCCAGCCAGAGGCATATGAAATGAAGATTGGAGATCAAGTGTATCGAAGACCTGGAGATCCTCCTCTGCATGAAGTTTTTGAGATGTTGCAGAGGAAAAAAGTGATGCTGATGGCCATGATCCCACTGAAGACCTGCAAATTTCCAGAGATGAGTTGTAGATTTCCATTAATCATGTTTCTATGTTGCTCAAGTCACAAACAGAATGTAGCATCCCTTAAAAGCTTTGCAGTTTCCTCGAGATTTGTCTGGTTTTATGTTATGTTCTCTTTAGACACTGATCGCTTGCATTCTCAAGAAAGGGGAGCAGAGAAAAGCATGAGGTTGGTTCTGCACCTGTTTGAAGTGCACATCTTTTTTCAGCTTTTGGGCAAGGATTGTGGCGTGTGTCACTGAGTAGCTCCATTGAATGGATGCACGCTGCTTCCATAGTTCCATTCCTTTTTAGAGATCATTCATTATACACACACACACACATACGTACACACACACACACACACACACACATATGTATATTTGTAATAATCTATTCTTATGCACCATGCTAGACTCAAGTTGCCAGGCCTTTTTAATGGTCTGGCTTTAAACTCCTCACTCTTCCCAAGATCATAACTGGTGATTTACCTCAGAATGATCGGATCCTATGAGTGTTTGTGATTGCTCACCAGTTCTTCAAATTAGTAGGCGCCTAGCCGTGACTTTGTTTTGCAATTTCTAGTGAGGGGAAATGTTCTGATTTAAAATCAGGAGGAAGGAGGATTTGATGGTTAAATCATGTCTCCGAAATTGGAAGAAAAGAGGCTCTTTGAGGAAGGGCTAATTGCTAGTCCTGCACCGTGCTCCAAACCCTTTTAAAAAAAATATCCACAAAAAGGTTCTGTATGATACTTGGAAACCTTAGTTTCTGCGGTTCTTATTTCTGGAGCTCGAGAACAGATCTTTGATCGTTACATGCCAAGTCTTTTTGAGATACGATTCCTTATGGAAAAGGTGACTTTTGAGATTCTTCTATGATTGGAAATTCTAATGTTTTTTACTAAAATAATTGTTTGTTTGGTACTACCATTGGCCGATGTATGAGTTCAAGTTTGAAATTCTTGGAGCAAAGTGAGGGAAAATGAGAAATGGCAGTTGATTTATGCCTGGATTGGCAAAACATAATGTGTAGGGTGGCAACATATATAAGTTATTTATTTCATTTTCTTCACTCTTGATGCATCTACGAGGAGTCGTTTCCATATGAAATGGCTACTTCCCTTTTATACTCCATACATCTCTCTCTCTCTCTCCCTCTCTCTCTACATAGAATTGCAATTGAGCTAGTTCCGCTCCAGAAGAAGCCTGTGCTGGTGCCCTTTGTAGGCTGGAGGTTTTGCCCTAGTGCCTTGAGGCTCTGATAATTATAAAAGAGACCAATACAAATGCCACAAAGACTCGAGAGAAATGGGTCTCATTTTTGTTTCCTTTTTGGGCATAGGAAAAGGGAGTACAGATCATGTATTGAAAAGAACTGAATATGACTTTGCAATGTGGATCCCAAGATTAATCGATCAAAATGTCATGTCTCCAGGGTTTCTTGTTAAAATCATACAGGTCCAGCAGCTGAAGCCTTGGAATGCTTTCAGCTTCCTCTCTCTCCTTGGTTGTACATCCCTATTTCCATGCCCCAAGTGTATAAGCTTTAAAATCAACTAGGAAGATATGGTTAACAATCATAGACCCAGAGGAGGAAGGAAAGATACCCAGGTACAGATTTTCCATCGATCTAATGCAGGTTCTCTGATGACATTTTTCATAGTTGCAAGGTGATCCTCCACAAAGCTGGTCAGAAGCAAACAGTATGAGCATAAAATTTTTGGCCAGAGATTCTGCATTGATCTCCCAAATGCAGAGAAAAACTTCAATTTCTGTAACTAGATCATCATTTTCTCAATCAATTTTAAACTCGCTATCAGGAAATGAAGGTATTTAAAAGATCACGTAATGTGCTTTAATGGTTGAAATGGTAACCCGCGGCTCATCAACTTCAGCCAGGCATCCTCCTGCCCTAATGTCAGACACACACAGAGAGAGAGAGAGTTTCAATGGTAGTCAATACTGCTATTAAATAATGCCACTAAAATCTATATGGAACGTTTTAGAAGCACTAGAATCACCTGTAAATTTATGATCCAAGAATTTATCGATAGTCATATTCCTATTAAAACATGTTACAATTATTAGCACTTGAATCACCACTCACAGCTGTGTGTGTGTGTGTTAGTTTTTTTTTAAAAAATTCGCAGTTAATTACTAGTAGCACAAAAATATGCCACTAAAATTCTTTGGTTTGCCAGTCAAATTTGGCTTATAACAGCGTTCTGGTACTAGCTGCTGCTGTATCTTTAAATAGTTATATGCCTATATTAACAGTACTTGCTACAAGTATTAGAGCACCTATATAAAGAGCCATGGAAGCTGCCTTAGTCCCTTGAGGGAGGGACCTTACAATTATACAACAGGCTAGTAGAAGTGCCATAAAGATCTGCAAGAAAACAGCAGCCGATAATTGGGTAAGTCTAAGGTATAAACTCTAAATATGAATTCAAATAAGAGAAACTGAATATAACGTTGCCGCAGGGAGTGCTGAACAAATAAATCATTGACAGCTCATAGTGTGATGGCTGAGTCAAGTCATGGAAATGATTTGCCAGTTTGAAGCAAAAATAAATAGAAGCTATTTAAGTTTCTTGCTGAAGTCAGGGAGGTCTAGCATGTGAATCCTTGAAATGCTTTGAGCTTCCTTCCTCTCTTTCTCTGTGTTGTATCCCCATCTCCCTGCTCCAAGCAAATCATATTTAAACTGACAAAAGACGACGTGATAAAATATCTTGGAATTGGACAAGAAAAGACAAACATACCGAGGTACAAGTTCCACCGGTCTAATGCAGGTTCTTTGATAACATTCTTCAGAGTTGCAAGACGATCTTCGACGAAGCTGGTCAGAAGCAAATGGTATGAAGGCAGAATTTTTTGAGAAAGAGATTTTGCATTAATCTTCCCAAGTACAAGGGAAAAGTATAACTACTGCTGATAGATTATAACATGCTCAAAAGAAAAAAAAATCACAATTCAATTTGAACTCTGTTTCATGAACTAAAAGTATTAAAATATTATGTAGTGCACTTCAAATGGCTAACACAAGCATAAAAGGTGGGTTACAGATCCTGGATTTATAAACTGAAACAGTTTGGTCTTAAATAAAGTTGTTAGTAATAGATTTCCACAAGACCGAATAGCTATTCTAAATTCCATTTCAAAATTGCTCAACAAGTAAGATTCCAACATGCAATGCATATCGGAGATAAGCATGGATTGCTGTGGTTTCACTATCACAAAATAAAAGTTTCTATCATTAACATGATAAGACAGAGACTCTCATCTTTATCTGATATTCTCTTGTTCCTCTCTAAAGAGTGCATGGAGTGGTTAAAAAAGGGTATTATTATTAAAGATGGGAATGTGCACGAATGAGTGGAGAATAGAGAGTGGAGACATGGGGACTTGTTTGGCAATCTGACTCTTTCTGCACCCTAAAACATTGCTTGAGTCAGCTGCTTCCCACAAGCAGCCCTCTGAGCAGACATAGGATCAATGAAATAATTACTTGTCCCATATAAATCTGCACCAGCCAGTCTTCTCAATTTCCCCTTCTTACTGTGTTCCAAATCTAACTTATGGAATAGCCTCTGTTGGATCCAATAACCAGACTACCTCATCCCTAATGCAGGGCTAGCAATTTAGCATCCCAATAAGCATTCAAATTTCAAACTGCCATTGATTTTCTTTTCCCTCTTATTTTATTTTTTCTTTTAATTGGGGAGGAGAGGAGATGCAGACTCTAGCATCCATTAGAAATGATAGTTACAAAATTGAGAAGTCACCTTTCAATCTCCAGTTATATTCTTTAATGACCAAACTCTCATGCAACCTTTATCAGCCACTGTGCAATCTCCAAGCCATCCCCAATCCTGTATCAGTTAGCTTTGTTCACTCATATTACCTAAGCTGATTGCAGTTTCCGCTCTTATATGTGCAAGTTTTGGGTCCCTGACCCAAATCTCTTCCTCCAACAGGCAATTTCTTCTGTTTACGCTGTTCACAAGTTGGCTGCTTGCTAATTAGGTATCAGAACAGTCCAAGAGAACCTACCATTCCTTCATCTGGAAGACCTGTAACATTTGATCTCTTCCATCTTAGGTCTGCAATAACTTACTTTTTTTTTTTTTCCTGAAAGTGAACTTACGTTGGTCAGGATGATGCCACTAAGCAAATATTCTGGCTTCATTGCTCGTCAATTTTTTCTTCATTCCCTTTCCAATAATTGATAAAATGTTCCACAAATTTTACAAGAACTGAGATGCCATTATTTGTTGATGGTTACAAAAATTTTAGTCTGCAATTCAAGCTGCTATTGTACTTTTAGGAGGATCCATAAAATTCTAGATAAAACAGACAACATTAAAATAATGTCTCATCCAGATCAATGCACAAGACCACAAGTTTAAAGTCACTGGAACAACTACTTCATAGGCCTTCTTTTAAGTGCACCATGGCAAATGCAAGGAGTAAAAAAATTCAAGGGGTAAATTATTTGTCTTTGACTTCTGAAGTTATAGACCCCCTGAAGAATGAGTAATCAAGAAAGCATAGTCCAATGCAGAGGAACACATATTGGAATGCAAAGATGGTTTAAGAAATAGTTTGCATTTCAACTTAGCCACCAAGATTCATGCATAAGATGTAAACGTCCTACTGAGAATTAAAACTTACTGAAGTGTCAAACTGTCATGTTCTGGCATTGCTTGGAGCTTCTTTAGCACCTCTACCTTTGGCCTGATGAATAAGGGAAAGGCCATATCACCAAACCTATAAATGCATTGCTTAAAAGTGGGGAAAAATAAATAGGCAGAGAGGACATACTAACCCAGTCCCTAATCCATATATCCTTTCAGAAGGAATAGTTACTCCTGCCAGTTCTCGCAATAATGCATCAGCAAATCTGCTCTGAAATTTAAATAGAAAAGGAAACATCTACAAGTTGTCCTTAGCAGAATAAAAGTTGAAAATGGAACATATCTGCAGCTTGTTGTTAATTATGTGCTTAGAGTATGCCAAAGACTAACTTGTGCAACAGGGACAAATAGCTTTCACAAATAGAGTTTGTTATATAGTCCAATTCATTGACATCTTTTGTTATATAGTCCAATTTGTTGACATGTTAAATAGAAGACCTAGCAACTATAAGGTAATGTTTTCCACTTCATACAAAAGAAATATCTCTTACACCATTTTTATACTCTTAAAAGCCAAAGACTATTTTGTATCTAACTTATGCAGTTTAAAATGTTTTAGAGAAGTTAAAAAAAAATGCTGATATTGAATTCATGGCTATAGAAGAAACAGTACAAAGGACAGGAAAGTTCATACCTGTTTTGTCGTGACAATATAAACTTGAGAGCTTGCAAATCTCAAAGCATCTGCTACACCTGGGTAAAATCTGCAGGATCATCTTTTAGTCAATATAAAAACTCCAAACTGTCTCTTCGTAAGTAAGATAAATTCATGGAACTGAAGCTGCATTAATGCATTGCATCATCAGAAAGCAGGAAGCCCTTAGGTAACATAGGCATCAATCTCATTTCGGATATGTAGCATTTCACATGATTTTATGACCACCATTAGGTACGGAAAGAATCAAAATAGGTTCATATGTTCATGAAATGACTAGCCCTTGATCCATAGGCTATTGACTATTGCATACAGCAAGTGGACTAACACTTTTGTGAAAGCAACAGTACTACTAAGTACTAATATGTAAAAACAGAAGAGATCACAACTATATGTTTCTAATCTTGAGCGAAAAGTCGACATTTATAACATAAAACTGGTTTAGGATCATAGTCAGAGATATTCAATGAAGAAGTTTCCACACTACTGGATATGCTGCTTTATCAGAAAGTTTAGTTATGGTAGTTATTTACCATCCTTATCACATATAGCAAGCTGCCATGATTAAATAATCACTGAAATATAGACTCAAGTGGGGAAAAAAATAAAGAACTCATGACCAGGTAATATTACAGTTTCATTGGATGCTATGCTACAGAAAGTAGTTCTGGGAAGGAATATAACTTATTCAAGTAGTAGCACGTAGATATGTCCTGTCCAATAATCCAATGACCTATGTTTCAGAATTTTTCGGTCCTGGTATGTCTCATCTACCTATGTAACAGCTATATCATTTGACAAGCATGTATATTTACTCCAAGGAAGTCGACCGAAAATCCATAGATGGAATAAGAAAGCTCTAGCATCATCATAATGTTCAGTAATCTCAACAAGGAAAACTCCCATTTAAGGTTGCAGGAAACAGTAATCTAAATAACCATTTCATTAAGCTCCTCTGTATATCTTGATTTAACTAATGAGAGGGCCATTTGGGTACAGAATTGGACAGCTAAAAGAAATCTTGATAGAACCTTGATAGCAGCATATAGCTATGATGGAACAGATGGTAGACATACTGTACAAAAATGGGTTCAAGGCAGGAGCAAACTGGAGAGAAGTATCATGCAGTAGGTCCCATTGTTGTTCTTTGTAGTGTACTCAATAAATATTCAGAGTTGTAAAAGAAGGATATTTGATTTCATCAATCTTAGATTCTGAAAATATAGTGATTGATTTCATTGACCTTTAGAAGTATAAAATCTTAATTGCTCATCCATAAAAGAGCACCCATTCTTTCTTCTGACTCAGGATCTCTAGAGTACAAACTTTAAGCATTTAAATGGGAGAAAGAATCACCTAATTATAATACCTGTTAGCACTAATCCATCCTGATAGATCATTCTGCATCCAATCATCCCTTACTCTTCCGAAAAGATCTATCAAAGCATCTCTGTCTTCATTCCACTCCTTCATAATGATAGGCTTCAGTTGCGACCAGTTATTTAATATTGCTTCGATAGTAAGTCCATCTGCAACCTTGCTCATCAAATAAGATATTATCTAAAATCCATCAAGTTCCTCGAGCATATAGTATTGCTACTAGTATTTCAGTTAAAATGTTAAGCATTTTATCACTCTCTTTTGGTAAGAGACCAATTTTAAGTTTAATATCCATTAGGAGTAAAATATGGTATTATGAATCAAGTTTCAATGATTTACCGATGATTTTCGAATGGACGGCATTTGAAGTTCCAATAGCAACCTAACCAGCAATAAATTTTCATATCCTGTTTCGACCACGGGACGAAGCTGTTGCAACAGATGAATTTTTAGCTTAAATAAAATGGTTAGCCATATCAAATAGTTCACAAGTTGAATCTGTTGTAGATCATGCAACATAATCCCTCTCTAGATCATGCAACATAATCCCTCTGGACACACCCTCCTTTGTTGTGCAATACAAATATTTTATAGTTGCTGGTAGCCAAGGCAAGACAACCCATTACATCTGATATTTGCAAAGAAAAGAGAAACTTTGATATCTTAGTATTAAAGCATGGCAACAACAAGCAGTTTCTCAAACTTAATTAATAAAAATGTAATAAGAGAAAAAATACAAGATAACAGGTCAATCATAAGAAAATGCTCGTTTTGCTGGTGGTATGTGGAAGCCATATTTGAGAAGGTTTACAATCTGAGTGTTGGAGCAAATTCGGGTCAGAGACTTAACTGAAATGAACTGACTGCAAATAATTGTTCCAGACTTCATTAAAATAGTGCAGTGGCAGCAAGAAACAAAAGGCTTCATAACAAAGGAAATGAAGCATGCATTCATTTTGGTAAAATGGACTGACACTTCTCTACATGATTTAAGACTATGATTATATTGACCAGATAAAAGTCCAAAATTCTATCAATCTAGGAGACATCTTGGCCCATATGCAACCATGACACATGTACCCAAAATAATATAATATTATGGATTCTCTTTACTTTACCTGGTGTGAAAAGTTACTACAATTGTTTTACTTTAGAAATTCTATGGCAAAATATATTTCTGACTAACTATGACATTTGTTGGATGAACATGGAAACAAAGATGATAATATAAGGAATACATATAAGGAATACAGTCATCAGATTTGTGCATTAAGATTCTTATGATTCATGTGTTATGCAGTGAATACTAATTATCATTGGTATTCATTGATTCAGCCACCAAGTAGCCATTCCTAATTCAATATGATGAATTGAAAATTGCTTTCAAACCTCTAACACATTAAAATCTCATATGGGAACAAGACCTTTCTTGAAGTAAATATGAGGTCTGTAATTTTCATCCCCATAGGTTTGCTTTTGTATCATGTCTCAACTACATGATGCATTCTTGTTCAACCCGATAATCTGAGAAATAACAAGCAAATCAAATGTGTACACTTGCTTTATGTGCTGATCTATCGGTTGGTAAATATGCTACAAGGTTGAACAATGAATCTATCTAACATCCCAACCTCATCTTTGGAACATGTGCCTATAGTCGAGAGGCAATTTGCTGTTTCCTCATTTTTAGGCTTAATTTTGCTAAGATTGAAGATTATGCCTAATTGACCATCCTTCTTGCCTCTCTCTGAGTTTTGCTTGAGAAGGGGATATGCCTCTTGTTATTGTTTTGCAGCATATGCTATCGGTTCTGTTGTCAGGCGTAGGTTTGCAACCATATACCTAGCAAGGAATGTTCATTAACATCTCTTCCTACTCATAACTGAAGATTATGAGAAGGCTTTGTGGTAGTCATCCATGCTGATCTTTTGGATCAATGGCATGTCATTCTCCTGAAGCTCCATGATGAGAATTTGAAGATGACCCATCTTCTTCACAATGGACTCATCATCCATTGTTCTCAGTACATACAATATCTGTGATAATTTTTGTTCTATTGATGAATAAATTCCCAAAGCATTAGATCAGAAGTCATGAAATAGATATCAGGCAGCTGATCAAATAGCACCCAGTGGATTTTCCTGTGGCTATCAAACTGCTCCTTGAACTTTCTTTTCGAACCTTACAACTATCATCCTTAAGTTGATGCTTGTTACATATCTTTGCTCTTGTGGCGATCTAAAAATGCATCAAAATACAGTTGGCCAATGCTTGATCTAGACTGGCTACCATTTGAAGTTCTGGCTAGCCAACTTCTCAATATAAGCATCATCATCAAAAGATGATTCATGGTTATGAAACTTAAGTAAAAGTGCAAGAACTAACCACTACTATAGGTCACATATGCTAGCATGATCTTTTCAAAAACTTCTGCACAAAATATCAATTAACGAATTGCACGAGAATATGATGAGTTTAGAGTAATTATAGAAAGCCTTAATGAGCTTGGCAAAACAAAGAGTATGAGAAATTGAGAACAATATGATAGACCCTTGGATAAAGATTTAAACATTGAATAAATGACTCTTCCAACCACAGCATGCCATGGTTGCCGCAGCACCTAGCCACGCTTTACCATCCCAATACTTAATTGAACAAGAGAAGAACATCCATGAACAGGTCCTTCAAACTTTGAAAACATTTATACATGTAAAGAGGAGATGGCCTTGCATTAAAGACCAATTGCAAGGCTTTCCCTCTGCAAAGAAAGATCCAAAAATCTAATTTAATCTAGGGAAACTTCACGCTGGATTTCCTTCAGTATTTACAGATTTAAGGTTTTCCATATCAGTTTGATGATCACTTACTGTCCCACAATTACAACATGTGTCTATCAAATTGAAACTACCACACAAGCAGTTAAACCACGGACCAACTCATGCAAAAACAATCTCATAATCAAATATGAACAAAGTAAATTTACTTTAAGTTGTTGCTGAAATTGAATGTATTTGTAATAGTGAAACAGACAACAAGAAAAGGAATTTGGGTTAGGGAAAGAATCAAGACGTCTGCTCACGGTGTGCATTTGATCGACGATCCATTCTTCCAAGCTCGAGTCCACTCCATCAAATAGTGACGGCCACCTAATTTTAGCAGCCTAAAAGATAAAACAATAATTACATCTAAAAAGATAAACAAATGAGAAAATAAAAATAAGACCACAGAGATAGAGAGAACCTTGACGGCGGAGAGGGAGCTCTCGCCGCAGCTATCGCAGAGGACTCCGTCGAAGTCCAGCGCGTAGAGATCCCCACCCATTCCCGTTTCCTTTGCTCTCCGTGCTGGGTTTCGGTAGAGCCGTTTATTTTACCCGGAGAGGTTGCGTCGCAACTTGCGAGTTGTTGCGATGGATGGGGTTGGTGTTTTTGAGTCGTCCGTTAAGTCTCGGGTCGGTTGGATTCTGCCACGTTGGCATGCCTTAGCATCTTTGGAGCCATCCGCTAGGTTAGTGTTCCTTCTCTCGTCCGGCAGTGCTCTAATCCTTAGATGCGGCTTAGATTCTCTACCGAATGGTTACCAAATTTTCATCCTTACGCTAAGATTTTGAGATTCGGAAAATACATATGATATTTCTCCGAATGGATGAGCGAGAAATTTTAATTAAAATCTTGGAGGATGCATCTACAAGCATTGAAATCTGAACGATTATATGGGTCGCTCTCTCTGTCTCGATAAAAAAAAATATATTTTTCATGCTAGACAGACTGGACAACCTAGCTAAACTGCATCCTAATCCTTTTCTTGTTTACTGTTAATGCAGAACGGATCTAATTTGCCAAATGAACAATTCAATATTTTCAAGAATAAATAATAGCGATTATAGAGGCTACTATGAGTCATTATAGTGGTAACTCTTAAAAATACGGTGTGGTGCACTAGTTCAAACTAATTGCTCTTTTCATCAATATATAATTTCAGCTATTTGTGAGATAAAATTATTTTTTGTTAGTTTATGTATATTATGAACTTTTAAATTATTTTAATCTAATAAATAGTATAAATTATAATAAAGGCTTTTCTAATAGCATGACAGGTTGGAGAATTTTTTTTTTTTAGCAATGATGGTTGATTGCCTATGTGTTTGTGATTTTTATTAGCAATTTAAAGTACTAACAATTTTATGATGGGCGATCGTTACTCGTTAGAGATGGTCAAGGGTATCATTGAAATTAAAAACTATATCATGATAGCCTATGCTTGTTGTTTGATTTAGCAAACATTTTGTACTTCAACCCCTTTTTTTTTTTTTTTTTTGGTAACAAGGAGCCATTAGCTATAGATTAAAGAAACAGAACAAGGTTTACACCAACAAATCAGACTGAGCTGTGGACATACAAGAAGTGATAGTAGTAGGAAATAACCAGCTGCGAAAACAGTACTTCAAGCTTTCAACCTAGACATTAATTGAGAAGGTATTTAGTGGTTGGGGATAATTATAAAGAATATTGATATATGAGAAAAGTTCTTAGTATTGATTATAGACATTGAATTTTGCTCTTATAGATGGATCTAATGAAGATATGAAATCTAACTTGATGCTCAACTAGCAGATTTGTAGGTTTGAATTCGTGAAAACCGTCCATGCACGCCTTTGCATCGGCGGCAGAAACTAAATAATGCCTATAATTTAATTGATATATTGAGGAGGAAGACGATCGGGGAGGAAAATAATAAAACAAACAAATAGAAAAATCCTAGTATGCTCGGGAATATTAGTGGAATGCTTGCTTCTTTTCTTTGTAGCTATTGAATAACCATCAATCTGATTTGGAGAAATTCAGGACAAATTATGGGTGTGGAAGCCCTGAATGCCCATCTACAATAAATTCTTGTTCAAGTTGGTGGCTGAGTAAATGATTAGCTGCTCATGCCTCAAGTTTCTCCATTTGATATGACTTCATGTTCCCGTGCCAAGGACTCCGATAATCTTAGTATTGTGAAGAGATTATATTCTACATAGTGAACCCTATATAATTGGCAACGTGCATATGTAGTGCAAGCCATGCAGAATATAATTTCTCTAGTGTTGTGACATAAATGTAGAATTTTGGTTTGGAGAACAAATTGGGTGACACGGGGAGGTTGGTTTCCGTACAAGTTGCCACGTATACGGGTGTCCAAATCAGGGAAAGTATCGCGCAGTGGATCTATAGCATCCGGGCAAGAAAAAAATGATCAAATGCAGGCAATTTACAAAGAAGAAAGGTCTTATTTAGAAGAGTTTTGCACTGGCTTCTATGACGCATGGTTGGTAGACTGACTTTGCGTACGAATCTTCAACGTCATGGCGACATGAGTTCAAGGTCGGCCAGTAGCGGAAAACCGAACATGAGGTATTTAAAATACCTTTCTTTACTGGTATAAATTTATAACTAATTCTGGCTTTATGGATAAAACATGTAATAGAAATCCACCTTTTGTTCTTCCTTTTCAACGTGGAGGCTACGCAGGGACTTTTTAAAAAAATTAATAAATGATATCTAACATCACTGGTATAAATTTATGACTACTTCTGGTTTTATGGATAGAAGATGCAATAGGAATCTAATGTTCTGCGGTTCTCTAAAAGTATTTTATATAATTTTATATATCTTGATATTGGGATATATAATTTATTTTCAAAAAATATCTCAAAAAAAATATCATTGGATATAAATCAAACTTCTTCTTAATTCACAATCGATATAAGATTAATAATATCATCTCCCATAATATTAGCTTTTTAATCAAAAGAGAGTCTATACGTGGATAGAAGATGGCTTCCACAAAGAATGCTAATATTACGATCAAGGGCTCGTTGTTCAGATAGAGTGATTTACATTGATTATATTAATATAGGATGGGACACAAGTAGAAATTTTTTATTATTAAATTATAATAATTTCTATACCCTGGAGATTAGCAAAATTGTGATCGTGCTGTATAAAAAAAATAGACGACTCTATATAATAAATTAATAAAATATGTTAAGTGAAAAAAAATTCAATAATACAATCCATCATCCGCTATCTAATCGTGCTAATATTGTTGGCTCAAATTTAATAGAATAGTATAATTTTTAAAATTAAATATAAAAATTATAATATTTAAAAATTATATTATATTATTTATAATTTAATAAGATATTTGTTAAATCATTAATTTTAAATAGATCTCAAATATCATTATAAAAATATTTTTGAAATGATTAAAATAATCTTCGATGACAAAATAGCTACAAAGAACATAAAAAAATATAGGCATCTTTTTTCTATTTAAAGAGCACTTTAATTTTTATGGAGCTAAATGATTTTACTAATGCTATTACTTTAATCAGATGTATGCGTAGATTTTGCATGCTATTGGATAAAATATAATGAAGAAACATTTTAAGAAGATTTTTATAATTTATTCTTTAAAAATCAGGATCCCAATTACCGAGCTTTAGTTTCATACTTTCACGTTAACAAAATCAGTCTCACGAGACAACTTAACTTGATCTCAGACAAGCACAGCAGGTGCGCAGGATGACTAAAGCTCACGCTAGCCAAGGGATCTTATTGTGCGCTGGAGCCCCTTTTGCTCTCTCTCCGTCCCTCTCCCCTCGGTCCCCGGCAAAAATTCCTCATGTCCAACTCCCTAGCGACAATCCGGAAGCCAGAAACCCTAGAGCTCACTAGATTTCGAACAAAACCCTAATTTTCTCCTTTAGCTTCGTCAAACTCTGTCTGAGTTTGGAACTTTGCAGCTAATCAGCCTCGAGATCTCGAACTTAGGGTTTGTGGGAGCCATGGAGGGCTTCATGTTTTCGACGCCTATGATCATTTCTCCAGGTGGGTTTTAATCTCAATCTCCTGATAAGTTCTTGCGTTGCCTTCTTTCTTGGCGGGATGTTAGAATTGATTAAGTACTTGTTATCTGACTTTTTGGGTCTTTCGTATCAGTTCTTTGTTTAGTTCCAGTAACTCTTTGTTTGATTTGCTGGATACAGTTTTATGGAGGACCCGAGGATATTAGATTAGAAAAGTAGCCATCTTTTCGTTCTAGGCTCCTCTTAGAAAGCAAATTTGGAATAACATCTATTTTAATTTCTTTTATTAAATATGAGTGAAAAGCTCTTTTATCTGAAATTTTTCTTCTTATGGATAACCAAAGCGAAAAGCTTGCAGAAAAAAATGAGCAGAGGTTATGGGAACATACAGGTTAATCCATCACGTTAGATGTTTGTCTTGGAAGAATGTCTATGCTGCTCGTATGCATCCTAAGCATTGCAAAGATGTATAATTAACTTGCTTGCTTCAGAAGTTAATTTTTATTTGGTTTAGCTGCTTTTGTTTAGTGCATTTGTCATTTCTATTAATAAGATTGGGAAAGAGGTTTGTTATTGCTTTTGGTTGTTGAGTTACTTTTGTGCTTCCGATGTAAAATCGAAAATTTTGCTTTCATTTTTATGATTTAGATTGAGAAAGGTTGCTTTTACAAGAGGTTTAGTCCATAGTATGATGGCTTTATTTATTTGTGACTAAAGATTAAACTAAAAACTTGAAATGGGATTTCAATTCTGGGGAGAAAAAAGAAACTGTCTTCTTGCTTTACTTTGTATATGAAAAACCCACAAGCAGGGAACCATATACGTTAATGCATATGACACATACACACTTGGCACTTCAGCATTTGTTTAACAATGTGCAATTGATTAGTGGCCTCTTTTTCCTCCTTGTTGAATTAGCAAGTAGTTTAGTACAGGGAAAAGGGGTAAAACTGGGCTACCTTAGCAATTCTAAGCCCAATTCTGGGTAGCCTTAGGCAATATATGCAGCCTCTTGCCCAAGGCAACTTATTACAAAGTCATTCCATTAAGTTTTTGCTAACATCTGCATTTTAATATATAACATGACATTCTGGCATATCTCAAGGCACGGACAATTTATATGTTTCAAGAGTATTTTTTTTGACAATTCATTATCCATTATAAACTAAGAACAAGTTATAGAAGTAATAAGTTATTCTTGTTGTCTTAGTTTAATGATAGTAAAGATCTTTGGGGTTATTATTTTGACCTGCTGGAGGCTGCTTGAATCCTGGATTTTGACTGAAGACCTTTTGGGACTTTTGGCTGAGGGAATACGCTGAATAAACTGCAGTAAGACCTCTGTTATTCTTTATCCTTCCATCTTTGCCCCAATTGTTTGACTGATTGACTTAACCAGGGTTAAAGGATTCTTAACCGAATATGGCTTTATGGCTTCTAAATCAAAACTAAAGTTTAATTTTTTTTTTATATTTTATTCCAGTCCAATATTCCTAACTCCTTTATTAGCATCGTTTGTCAATCATAGTGAAGAAGGTTAAATTATATGCATGTGTCTTTGTATTTTACATTGTCTTTGTCCATGCGTAGGTGTATGCTTGGGTTTCTATGAAGTGTCTATCTGGTGATCTAAGGCTTATCTACCACACAAATGGTTGCCAGCCCAAGTGACTACCTGTAAGAAAGGTGTTGAGAAAACGGTGTCCAAAGCCAATAAAAGTGAACTCTTGTGTGCCCCTATGAATCCAAGCAATTTTTCTTACATTACTGTCATTTTAGAGACACAATTAAATAGGTCTTGAAGTTTAACACCTGATCTTGGTAATGGCAGTCAACCATATGACATGAGGGAGCCTTAAGACTAAGTAAATAAAGTTTTCCTAGATGAGGACATGAGCAGCAAAGGATCTCCTTTTGGAAGGTGCTGACGAAGCATAGAAACATTATTTTGTCATATGTCTTCAAATTGATGGTTTTATAGCATTGACAAGCAAGTTTATGGTTCAAATCTTGAGCTTCCAAGTGGCTTTGGAGGTTTGATGGGAAATGGGAGGAAAGTTTAAACTATTTGATGGGTATTTATGTTTTTGGGGATAAACTGTTAATGGATATAAATTTGTTATGGTGGGACTTGATTATAGGTGTGGTTGAAAATTTGGACTTGGATATAGTGTCTCCGAAATTTCTCCCACTACATGGAGGTTGACCTGGCGATACTGGAGGCACTGTTGCTGAATCTTCTGAGTTTTCACAAGCATGTGTGCCATGGAAAATTACCTTCAGATGAGGCTTGGATCCTCAAACCAGGAAGTACGATAACATTCTCCTTGATTTATTGTTCATGCCCTTAAACTCTAAAGCATGATCATACCTGAAAAGAATTATACATGAAGATGGTACCTGGGACAAGAATATTGTTATATGTGAAAGTGGGATCCCAAAAAACCATATACTTTCCATTATTCTGTGGTGATGAACATTTTGGAGTGATTTCTTTTGATAATGCATTCAAATGAGTTACTCTGTACTTCCTTAGTTTTACCATGGCTGAGAGATGTGCTTGAGATTTTGAGAGAGAAGATAAGAAATTGATCACAAAATAGATGGTTTAGGGCATTTGGATGGGAAGCATACTCAATTTTTTTAACAAATTCTTTTTATTAAAGATTTAATATATGAATTTATTATCTAAATTAATGCTTACCTCATATGGGCTGGCGACAAAATTTTGATGTTCCTAATTAAATACTCAATGGAGATTCCTGATTAAATAAAGAATACATTGAATCTGTCTAAAGTTATCTGGTTTCTCTCATGCCAAATATTCAGAATCGCTTTAATTAGTATTGTCATAAGGGCCTAATATACGAGGGGAAGGCCTCTCCACATCCGTTGACGTACTCTCCAGATTTTATCATACTAAATTGTTTTTAAATAGAAAAGCTAGTTGCCATATGACTGTCCCTCTTGTCATTTGCTTCGATGAAGCAAGTAGGATTAAGAACTTTCTGTGGCCCAGATTTCTACTTTTACCTGCAAATGATGCCTTTCTATGTGATTTATGTGTGGATGCAGAATAATGATGGACTTATGTTTCATGTTATGTTAAGTTGTTTCCACTATATGAAACATGTAAATCATGTATATAGATATTTAATTGATGATAGATGCATGCAAAGGTTTAAATCTTGGTACAAGGGCTCATCGCAATTGTAGGTCAGCTCGTCACAACCCTAGGATGGCCTTGAAAGCAAGAACAAATAGGGAAAAAGTAAAAGAAACAAAAACAAATAAAAAATTGGCACTCAGGATGCGAGGCCATTCAAGTTCAAACACAACAATTTCGGTCCATCCTAGCTAGGACAGAGTAGGGCAACCCAGTTTGGAGAGACCCAGGTGTTGGATGCATCCTAGAACCTAGCATCTCTCCAACTCATCACAACCAGGATGCATCAAGATGGATCTGGTTCTCAGTTCTTGGATGTGTGTATATATGCCTATATATCTATATACATACATAAATGCTTGCACATACCTACCTACCTACCTACACGCATGCACGCACGCACGCACGCACGCACATATACATAATATTTTAGTTTCCCTGGAAATTCCAAATGTTGGATTGTTTTTCATGTGTGAGACACTTGGACATGTAGAAACTTCATGACACTTCTTGACATTTTATATCATCAAATCACAATGATATCATTATCACACGCATGCATATATATATATATATATATATATATATAT
>KE505219.1:277435-289941 GCA_000441515.1 Elaeis oleifera | reverse complement strand
ATAGCTTGTATTTTTGTGGTCTCACTCTTCGAAAAAATATTTTTTAAAAAATTAACAGTGAACAAAAAAAAAAGGAATAGAATCAATTTATATTTGGATCAAAGAGGACAAGAGAATGGTGAGATTAAGATGACATTCATGTATAAGGATTAGGATTACAATGTAATTACATTTATCTCTTATGTTATAAAGGTTAGGATGTATCTATTTTTTAAGTAGCTATTGTAAGATGTGGGAAGGTTAGATATATCTAGACTTATCTACATTGACTTATGGATGACGATTTGGAGCAATTTTGCCGTCGAATCAAAGCTTATCCTAAAATTATATACGATGCAGGTAGGCATAAAAAGTTATAAACAATGAAAGTAAGAGCAAAATATATTAAATTATTAGTGGTTAATATTATATAATATTAAATATTTTGTATATTGTTCTATTCATAATCATGAATGATTTCATAAGCTTGCTTTATTTTATTTATTTTTTATTGTATTGCTTTATCCTTCAAGAAGCTATCATGAGACTATATGCACAAAGCTCACACAAAGAAATTATACAATTTTTATTTCAAACTCGCATAAAAAAATTTGGTGCTATGAAGAACAATTTGATCACTATTGCCTCCAAATCAAGTGTGAATCTGTTGGCTAATAGAGGACTATATTAGCTTAGGAAGACTCTATGAACCTATAAAAAAAGCTCTTTATCCTTATCCTTTAACATACATAGCACATCGTGCATGTCATTCTTGTTCCACCTAAAATAAGACTTATAAGAGTTCTCTAGTTAAGAAAGGATATTTTCTCCATGGAGCTTTGGGCTCAACATATTGTACAGAGTTGATCTTGACCTATATGAAGATCTAATTGGATTATTGCATCATGAAAAGGATATGTCAAAAAAATTTGTTGCATCTATACGTAAGCTTTGCAACCACAGAAACTTTAATCTCCTAAAAAGAATGAAATTTTATGTTTCAGTCTGATTAATATCGTCATCTTTGATAAAAATTTTACTCTATATTATATTTTTACTCTAATTATTATATTTTGCACCCACAGAATCTAATAATGGCAATCTATAATAACATAAATAAATAAAATAGAATCTATGGTATTAGAATAAGAAGGGGGTCGCTAGCTGTTTGCACAAATATCTCTTTGTTAAAGTCGAGCTTTTATCAGTTACAATAATGTCACTATCCTTCATCAGATACTCTTCTTTCTTTCACATATATTTCACTAAATAAATCACAATTATTTATAAAATATTTATACATTTATGTATGTATCTAGATTAAGTTATTTTCTTCCCTTTCAATTGATAGAATTATAACTATTCTTTTTTTGGTAGGGCAGATTGTTCATACAAATTTAATGTGAATACATTCAAAAAAGTCATAAAAAAGAATGTCCTTGAAGGTCAAAGAAAGGTATCCGACATTAGTTTACACTATCTCTCCGATATGCTACAACACATAAGAGGTCATCTAGTCAGTAGCACTGTTGGTCTCACGATATATGTAGCGATTCAATAGAAAAGTAGCTCTCAGCTATGCACTGGATATCATGAATGAGGGTGCACCGCCACTGACGATGGTCGTCCATGCAACCAGGCTACTGCTGTGGTGGAGTCCCCCTCAATCACAAGTCTTTCTGCTTCTAGCCCCAGCCTAGCAAAGGTAATCCCTATCAAGCTGTTTGCAGTTTTGCCATTGAGATTGTGTTGTCAATGAGATGACATTCGTAGGGCACCAAAAATCTAGAGTTCAGACTGTGAATCACAAATTCCGTACCTCCTCTACCACCTTTGATACTGCCATCGAAGTTGATCTTGATATAATCTGAGGTGGGGACTCCCAAGTGATGAACACCAATCAGGGCACTGTCAGAGACTCAGAGAAGTCAAAGAGTCCCAGATGTCCCAAGTGGCTAAGATCGAACCGATCAGTATGCAGCACATGGCCTCCATAGCCTAGAGTGAGGCCATTTTAAGGGTGAGCCTCTTCGACTGCCAAACCTCCTCGAATATGCATATGTTCCTAGCCAACTAGATGTAGTAGGCAATGTAAGCTGCTCAAGTACCCATGGCCCTAGACGAGTCACTCTCCATGCTTCTCCGAAGAGCCTCTAAGAAGGACTGAGTTGGCTTCGTGGGGGTAATGATCATGGCAAGAAGGTCAATCATCCTCCACACATGCCAAGCTCGAGGGCATAAGAAAATGACATGGTCATCGATCTCCTCCTTCGTATCACAAGATGGATAGATCATCGGGAGCTCCATGCCTCTAGCTGGTAGAACAATCCTTGTTAGAAGATGGCACCATACCACTTTCAAATGAATAAGCTGACTCTTGGATGGATATGCAACCTCCAGATCCATATCCCATTCAATCTCCTGATCAAGAGTCCCTTATAAGCCTCGTACACATCCCTGGCCACCACTCTCGAGATGCAGGCCAATCCCTTCATCCTCATATCTGAGCTGGTATGAATTGGCAGCATAATAGAAAGCATCCTCTCCGCCAGCTCAGCACTAAAAGAGGTAAGTCACTAAACCAGTGTTTCATCCATTCCCCTAATTGAAACAAGTCATAAACACACCTCGTCTCGGTGATCTCCATATTCATGAAGGTGGGCCATCTGCTCAAGGACAACTCAGCAATCCACGGATCTTGTAGTAGATCAATCATCTGCCCATCACTCACAAGCCATCTAGCTCGATTTAGGATTGTTTGAGCTCGAGAACAAATCTCCTTCCATATAAAGGAGTTGTGCCGAGCAGGCTAGATAACATCATCAGGGAATTAGAAACTATACCGGACCTCTTCATCGCACTCCAAAGGCAATCCGGCTATAATAAAATCTGGCCGTGTGTCTGATAATCAACACCTTGCGTCTCACTATAAGGGACTGGATACCAAGATCCTGATGGGCTGACAAATTATATCCCAAGCCAAAAGATAGACATCACCCCTGTCTCGACGAGACCTCCATAAAAATTGTTAAAGTACTGCTCACACCTCATAAGCACGATCTTTGATAATATGGTGTGGAACATTAGGTAGATCGAAATTGAGCTGAGCATCGATCTGACCAGTGTGACTCTGATCATCGTGAAAGACATCTATCCTATAATCTCTCTAGTCTATCTTGGATCGCCTTCTTAATCTCAGCACAGTCCACCTTTTAGAGTTTGTGCCCATTGATTGAGATCACGAGATAATGATAGGATCCGATGTGCTCCACGGTCCTCAGCCTCCAGCGGATCACCTGTCTCAAACGATCCTTGGTCTTTGAATTGAAATACAAGGGTAGGTTAATCTTCTATCCGGATGCCCTCCTTTAAGTAAAGACAGTCATACGTAGGAAGAGGTATGAATTATAACACATTCAAAATCTCCGGTATAGACGGACTATAGACTTCTCTTGCGGTGCCAACGCTACCCTCAGAACTTTATCTCTCCGTCATCTCGTCCCACCCTCCCATGTACGAGGGCGAATGGATAACGACAAATATTCTTACACCATGACATACACGGCTAAACCGGAGACACTGACAACCGCCTACAGCCGGTTTCCCAACAGAGAGCACCGGTTGGGACTTGGGGTCCGCTCCGGATCTCTCTGGTATTAATCTTCACTGTTGGTTCCCAAGATTTCTTTGCCTTGGGGCCTGGAAAATTCTCCAATCTCTTGATCTATCATATATTTACTCACGAAGATCTCTCGTTGAAGGTAATAATCTCCTCTTCTCGGAATTTTTGGTTGGTTCGATGATTGTATTTGTCTGAGTAGTTCTTTTTCCCAATTTTTCTCGATTATATTTCTTTGCTGTACTTCCAAATTATCCCTGGATTATGTGCGGATCTATTAGGGTTATTTGGTCGTATTTTTTTTTATTTGTTTTCTTGATTCTGGTCAGTCGATCATATATGGTTGGATGCTTAGGTTCTGATTTGTTTCGGTTGATTCATGCGGGTTTCCGTTGATGGGACAAGTTGGTTGATGTCATAGGAGGTGGGTCGCCTTATTGGAATTTGAATCTATAAGAAATTAAGGTTCTTTTGCTTGACCCCTTTTATAATTGTGAACGGTTGAACGTGTAGGGAGGAAGAAAGGTATCACCTTTTTCGTTTAAATCTTTTCAATTTTCATTAGGTTAGGGAGGAAGAAGAAATCATTTGATGGTCTGAATGAGTTACTAAACATAAAACGAGTTAAGCAAAAAATGACTTTCATTTGCTGTTTTTTCTGGCTCTTCTTAGTATGATTTATGAACAGCATTCTTTAGAATTACTAAATATATGATTTAGTTAATCTAAATTTGATTTATTTGGACATGGATGCAACTGTTTGTTTGATGCACACCCTTGTCCATTCAGATAGTAAAATATCATTTGATGCTAACTCTAGACAGCAAGATATCATTGGAGAGGGGGACTGACCGCTATTTTAGGCTGTTGGGAAGTTTAGCTATTGAGAAGCATGTGATTCTTAAATAGTTAGTACTATATTTTGATTTCTTCATGGAGTTTTTCGATGCGTAGAAATGAGAATAGAGTTTCAGTGGTGAGGATCAGTTTGTGAATATGCTTTTTGTTGCTATGTTTGATAGTGCTTGATGGTTGAAGTTTCCCCTGTATTGTTTGAATGTGCCCTTCAGGACATCTCTCCTTGTATTTTTTTCCTGTTGGATTCTAAAAATATCCATGATTATCTTTGTTAGGGTCTTTATGTTTTAAAAAATAATTGCTGACCATATATTTTCTTATTCATTTTATAAAATATTGATTGATATAAATACAATCTCTGAAGATTTTTATTGTAAAAATGTCTGAATTGGTCTAGCATTTGGGTAAATTCAGAAAGGCACATTCTTGTGTTGTTTCCATCTTTTCCTGTCTCTTTTCATCAGTTCAATATTTACTAATATATGTAGCAAAATTAGTATTTGTTTAGCTGAATCTTAATGAATTTATGATGTCCATCTAGTTAGATTTCGGGAAATGGCGGACGACGAGAAAGAGAGAGAGGGTGCACCCTCCCGTGGAGCTGATTGGGAAGTTGTGTCTCTAACTGCATCTACGTATGCTGCTGCACCTGGTCCAGAAGGATTTTTTGAACCAGCTGATGAGAATAGAGACAGGGAGTTCAACAAAAACGATAGCAGTTCTTCTGGTGCATTATTTATGTCTGATCACTTTGTATTTCCACCAGACGAGCACGAGAATCTACCAATAGAACCTGAATTCAGTGAAATTCATAGTGAAGCAGAGGGTCAGAAAGAGAACCGTGCTGAGGATGATAATCAACCACATAAAATGGATGAAGAAAATGTGCAGAGAAAATCCGATGATGTCCACATGGAATTCAGTATGGTATGGAGTATGAAGAGGGCAAGGGATTGCAAGACCCAAATTTGGTTCAGGAGGAGCAGGGTATGTATGTGGATCCTGAAGTTAGTTCATTTCATGCTGAAACAAGCAGAAGTGAGTTAGTGCCTCATGCTGAGAGCACGGAGTTCTACGAACATTCTCCCAAATCCGGAATCTCCTCCTGAGTATGCAAAGAAGAATGAAGAGAATAAATCAGATGAATATGGTGCTCCTGAAGCTTGGTGGAGAAGGCATGCTGCATCTTTGTATCGTCATGTGAAGGAGGCTAACACATTTTGGTCTGTCTGTGTGGCCACTGCTCTGATGGGACTTGTAATTCTTGGGCAGCAGTGGCAGCGTGAAAAATGGCAGCTTCATCAAATTAAATGGCGGTTTAGCATCAATGATGAGGTAAGCTCACATTGTTGCAAAGAATATGATAAGAATAGTATTGTAAATGAAAATTTGAGTTTAGCATCAATGATGAGGTGAACTTATGAGTTATGAATATACTCTACAACAGCTGGAAGTTGTTATTGTTGAAGTAATATTATAATAATATTTCACTCTCTTAGTATATTGATGATTGATGATAAGCTCCTGGAAAATACTATTCCAATGCACAGTTTCTTGCATGCTCCAGTTTACATGCTGATGTGGCAGTGCATGATTGGAAGTGGTTTTGAAGTTAAAGAATGCTTCCAATCAAGAGCCACCATGTTAGCACAAATTGGGAGCATCCTGAACCCACTCCCGGGTATCGTGCTATCAATAAGGTCCTGACAGTAGACCAATTAGCACTACATGACCTATTTATTTGGCCTAGTGCAAAAATTCCTTACAAGAATGCATTGTATTGCAAATTAAGTGCCAACTTTTTGCCTACATGCTTTGATTTTACGATTGTTTTTCCTCTTCTTTCCTCTTATTAGTTCTTCGTATTGCCAATACTTTCTGGATGGCACATCTCGCTGGATAATATTTACACTGAAGATATATTTTGGTCTTTGATTTCATATTAGATTCCTATGAATTTACTCTTCTTTTTATGTCTTGTAATCTCATGCTTTATTCGTTCTATGATATCTTTCTCTTTTTATTGCTCAACTTTTTTTGCATCTTAATTAGAAATAACTTAGGACCTAAAAGCTCATTAAGTTTGTATTGTTCAATCTTACTAGACAACAATACATGTGCTATATTTGTCGGCATGGTCTGGTACTGCCCGGTACGGGATGTACTGTACTGTGTCGGGAGAAAATTGATAACAAACTCAATGTCAAGTTGGTGCAAGACCCATATCGAGGCGTATTGATGTGTACTGGGTTGCATACCAATCCATACCTACCTGTATCGAGATGTACCGAGAGAAAATTGAGAAAATGATTAGAGAGATATTTCGGTACTGGATGAGTACCATACCTTACCAACTGTATCATATTGTACTGGTAAGGTACCAGATATGGTACTTGGTATTGAGATTGAAGACCTTGTTTGTGGGTTTGTAACTGTCTTGATTTGGATCTGCCTTCTTCTTTCTTGTGACTTTGTAGGAAAGTCGCCACTTTTCTTTTTGTCAACTTTTCAATTATGCAATCTTTATTTTGTAATTCTGTTTTTAAGTTATTGCAAGCTCCTTGAATTACCGCCTAGTAGTTTGCATTTGTTTGTTTAGCATGTGAGGCTTTCAATAGCCTCTCATTTGTGAATCCTTGACTTCTTGGTTCTTATCCTAACTCCAAAGTACTGTTCTTGTCAACAATTGGTCTGATAATTTGTGTTTGACATGCGAAAATGTTAATTGAAGCATCACATGAATGCTTATAATTGAGACTAGGGTTTCCAGTCTTGCACCATCTATTTATGTTTAACGCCTTTCAGCATGTTTAGTATTTGACATTTGTGTTTTAAGTGAAATTGCTTACACTGTGAAGCCCAGAGGGAAAATGTGTGTGTTTATAAATATCCACCACCCTTCTCATAAGATATTTTAACCATGTTGATTAACCTTTTTCTCTTTTGATGAGATCTCAACTGTCTTTTCCAGTCAAGTAGTCCATCCTTACATGAGATGGCACAATAATAATCCCAACCATCTTCTTTCACATTACATGGCCAGTTGCCACACTGACATTCACCTAATCTTTATCAGATTGCCATTTGCCAGGGGTGCACTGGGCATTGCCTTTATTGGCATCAATGATGAAAGTGACATTTAAATTGTAGTCAATGTCGCAAGATATTGTGCTCAGAACTCTTTCTTCTTTATTTGGAATTATTGTAAGTCCCTTGGTATATTGTTGATGTCTTGATTGAATTTAGGCTGGCTCTTGTGATCCCATCCAAACATTGATTATTCAGTTCCTCTATCATGTTAAATGTTATTTATGAATGACAGATTCACTGCCCACCCTCAGCTCTGAACTGATGTCACTTTGATTTTTGAGCAAGACTATTGTATTACATGCAAAAAATTGGATCATAGGCCAATCTTTCCTGGACTATATTTCATCTGTGGTAGCATGCTTTTATTGTTTGCAGAATTATTACTGTCAGATATGATGCATCTTTGTTACCCATGCAAGAAATCACGGGCTATGTACTTGGGTGGTGGGCCCTTGCAGGCAAAATCTCCATCATGGTAGAGATATTTGAGGGGTTTTACGGTTGTGCACCATCACAGTGTTGTTTTTATTTTTTCTTCTGTCAAGTTACATTTGGAATCAGTTGTAATGGCACTTAATAGGTAGCTCCTTGTATGGTACTGCACAATATTTGGAACCTTGAAGTAACGAGGAACGTCTAATTTAGACAACCATGTAGATGTAAAGTGGTCACCTGGGTTCTTTGAAACTGTTTTCTGAATTTCTATGGATGGTGTGCACCAAATTCCATCAGGTCGCATGAGTGGGCCTGTACAATGAAAGATGGTGTTGGTTTTATCTTTATAGCAAACCAATTTAGAGGTTCCCATGTTATGAAAATTTGGGTATGGATGACAATCTGCTGCTTCCAATTCATGATGTTTTAGATAAGTTTGATGCTGCTGCCATGCATGTTTTTCTGTTTTTGATATTTTGGTGACTGACATTTTGATTGCATTTGACAGAAGGTGAGCAAGATGCGGGGACCGCTGCGTCGATTTAAAGATGTTCTGGTAGGGGCCACCAGCGGAGCATCGGTGATGGTGCTGTATCAGCCAGCCTTTGAATTGCTCATCATGGTGACAAAAAGCATGTAGTACTTATAAAAGATGGATTTCTTTTTTTTTTTCAGGAAGCCTGGGAATTTAATTTATGCTTCTGACACTAAGGAGACACCACAGTTTTACTTTATAATGGTTATCTTTTTCATACACTGTTTGTGTCAATTTCCTGATTTCATGCTTACTTTCATGGATATGGATGGCTCTGGCTTTGTAAATGAGCCAATTCGGTAGATCCTTGAGATGGCTCGGCTGCATACAACATCAGTCAGAAGTATATTCTGTGGATATTGGACCGAAGTTCTGTCGGTGGATAATGAGATAATTTATCTTATCATCAAATCCTTGTCTGTAATTATATTTTACTATATATTGCGATCTCTGCAAACTCCTGCCTCTCCTGTTTCCTTACAACAATCCTAGTCTCTGTCCTCCAAGTGCATCTCCATATGTGGCATCAAAAGCACTTGCTTTGAGCTTATCTAGGCGACCTATCAACTTGATGGATGGCTCAACTCGATGGCAGCAAATGTTCTTATTCGCATTAGGAAAGATTGGTACGCGCTGGAACTTTGGAATGAATCGAGTGAACAAAAGTGATAAGGTTCCAATTTGTTCCACCATAATATGATAGGATTGTTGATGCATTATATCGAATCTATCAGAACCAAATGCTCAGGTGGTGATGCAAAGTAAAGGAAGAAGGGACGGCATTGAAGCCAGGGAAGTCAGGTTCTTACGGGGACCGCGGGGTAACTGAGAGCGGTGATCTCGGCTGAAATTGTTTTTGATTTCATGGTGATCCAGCATTTATGTTGCTGGACTTCCCCCTCTTGATTTGGATTTATTTACGAATTTAAGGGAGTCCTCCAGGGATGATGTGTTGGGCGATCCTTTATTTTGTTGAGATATGAGAGTCAAATTACATAACAATGGCATTATGTTTACCCTTGATATTCACACTATCTTTCACATTTTTGGTAAACTTCCTTCACATTATTCGTGTGTGGCAGGCAAATCATGCATGAGGGAAATAGTAGAAGCAACAACAAAAAAAAATAATAAAATGATGAGGATACAACTCCAATGTCTAACCTCGAATAAATCGTTTGAGCAGAGGGAAGCCTAACAAGGCGTCAAGTATCAGTGTTGGAGTATCAGAATAGTTACCATTGAGTGCATCAATCTTAGCCAGATAGATAATGGAGTCTTAGACTAGTCTCAACCATTATATGAGAAATTATTAGGTGGATCGGGTCTACCAATTATTAGGTGGATCGGGTCTACCGTGGCCCTAAGGTGAAATGAATCCATCCAGAAAATTTTCATCCTAGGTCCACGATGGACCTGGTCCACCTGATAATTTGAGAGTAGTTTCATGCATCACCTGTTCGTCTAGTTTAATCTTCTACTGATACAATGATCTTAGGCTATATTCATGGTTTTAAGGTGTTGTACTATTTTAAATTTTGTTGTTTATTATTATTATTTGTTTGTTTCTCTTCCATCTATTGTACCTACAGCTCATCTTGTTCCACAATCTCGGAAGTTATGAGACCAAAATATCACTACTTAGCTGTCTGCCTGTTTAACCATGTTGAAAACTTCATTGTATTGCTTAAATATTATCCTTATCTTCATTATTATAGAATCAATCTCTTATGTCTAAGTTCTTGGGATGGAATCTACAAAAGCACAGGCTTTAAGTCTTCAACCGGCCGAAGATAGAGCTCAATAACCTAATTGGAAATATCCACCCTGATTTGTATGATCCATGGTCCTATAGATGATATCTTAGAAGCTTTACTCCAATAAATTATTTATGTGAACTAAACATCCAAAAACAGAGATCATATGGAGACATGATCTTTAATCTTTGACGATCCCAATCAGTATGGACCTATTTGAGATGCACTAATCAAATCCGAGTTCTTTCTCAGAAACCTTTGTGTTCACCCCAATTAATTTATCAGTTAATGGATCTTCCAATTTTTCATTGCTTTTGAAAACTATTCTGTTCATTTCTAAATTATCCAAAAGCACTTTTTCATTATAAGAATTTTTCTCACGAGCACATTTAGTTCATATTTTGAAGTCATGTCGATTTTTCTTTGGACAAGCTATATAATCCTAATAGAAGAGTTAAACTATGTATCTTTAAAGCTACATTTTATTCTTTGTTACTATGACCCTAGAGGACTGTGCGTTTGCAGGTTGCAGGTCTGAAAAGAAGAGTCAAACGGGAGAGAGGAAGCCAATAGAACCAGAGCCAAGCACTTCCTTGAAACCCAGCAGGTTGCAGTTCTTGTATACTCATCACTTTTGGGAGGTGATGAAGATGGGGGTTGTATATGAAGAGTCTCTCTTCCTCCACTTCCATTCGAGAGAGGTAAAGATATGGTGGTATACGCAGGCTGAAATACTTCATAGAGGTGTAATGATAGTTATATCAGTTATAAATTGGTAGCTTCACTGCATGGAAAAATATTTTCATGGAGTTTGTTTTCCCAGAGATCTTGCTGATGAGGTTTTTAATTTAATAAACTTCAATCACGTGTCCTCCACTAAGGTTTGGTTTGCTATTTTTCATCAGTTAGAAAATTGCCACATAAAATCTCATATTTTGGGAATATGAACTCAAAAATTCCAGGTATTGGCATGCAAGTAATTGCCATGAGATCTTGATTTCCCCGTTCATAATTGGCCTTCAGGGAAATATCTGTTTTTGGTAGATTTGTAGTGTACATATAGCTACCTATATTGACATGGAGAGCCTCTTTTTTAATCCTTAGAACTGATTTTAATTCTAAATGATTTTATCATGGCTCTCGAGTCAGTCTGTCCTAACTAGTTAGCCTTTTCAGACTCGGCTCATCAGCATCAAATTTAAGCTTATTAACTACATTTACGTCATTATAAGCTCCTTTAGGGTTTGCTACGGTGCTCTAAAAGGTAGATTTATCTTTTATAATTAGTTATTTTGATCATTAAATTAAAGATAGATGGTTTGAATTTCTCCATTAGCAATCAGTTGGAACACTATATGTGCATGGCTGGTGCGATAAATATCTCAAAGATCAGCGTTAAACTGAATACCATTTTTTTTCTTGGAAGCTTTCTTGTCACCCCTCCTCTCCCAAATCATAATTTTCTGATGGATGGTGGAGTTGGAGAAGACCCAAGGAGGAGGATTTGGAGGGGTATGCAGCGAGGACAGAGGAGGAGGGGCAGGGCGGCGGTGTTGTCACCAAGGATGAAGGAAGAGGAAAGGGAGGAGGAGGAGATGGGGGTGTGCACCGAGGGTGGAAGAGCAGGTGATCGATCATATGCACCGAGGATGGAGGAGTAGGGCATGCAGGTCATCACCAAGGGCGGAAGAAAAAAAAGAGGTGGGTGTAGTGGAGAAGAAGGAAGAAGAGAGAGAGAGGGAAGGGTTGCGGCGAAGAAGAAGAAAGAAGAAAGGGTAGGGGGATGTGGCATGAGTAAGAGATAGCGCGGTCGCGCAGGAGGGGAGGGAGTGGTGGCCTGCAGTTGAGAAGAAAAAGAGCAGAAAGGCGGCGGAGAAGGAGAAAGAGCAGGGAGGTGGCGTGGCTGCAGAAGGAGGATCTGCGGCAGAGAAGAAAAAGAGTAGGAAGGCGGCGCGGCCGCGAGAGGGGGTTGGTGGGACAAGTGCCAATGGGAGGTGGGTGTTGGAGAGAGGGGAGGGAAGACTGCAGGATGGGACACTCGTGCGGGAGGTGAGGAGGCAGGCGGGCAACGGTGGGGTTCCATCGGGGCGGCGGGCGGCGGGTCGGAGGAGGGGAGACGGAGAGAAGATGGAGAAAATAAATATAACAAATATTATTTTTTAAATAATATTTATAGAAAAAGATAGTAGTGTAATGCCTAATTACCCTTTATAATAAAAAAATATTAAAGAGT
>KE505219.1:237028-256106 GCA_000441515.1 Elaeis oleifera | reverse complement strand
TCTTGGGTTCCTTAGCTGGGCAACACCAACGTATTACTGAGCGATAGCAAGAACAACTCCTCAAGTAGTTCAATCGCACCATTCTTAGCAACCAACTCCTCAAGATCATTGCCATGATCATACTCTTGATCTTATTGATCAGTCCTGGGAGGTAGAATCATCCATCCCAAATAAGAAGCTAAATGTGGAAGGAGGTCTTGGACAAACGGTCCAAGATCTTGAGAAAAAAATTTAATGAAAATACAGATTGAAAACCATTCTCAAGGTGAAAGGGATTTCAACCTACGATCTCCTTTTCTCAATGAATTCTTGATGAACCAATTTCTCTTCGGTTCAAGATGCCTGCCGTAGAATCATTCAATGGCTCCGCTGATCCTTAAGACTATTTTGAAGGTTTTAGGATCATTATGAGGCTGTAAGGGGCATCGGATGCCCTACTCTGCATCATTTTCCCAATTACCCTAAAAAATCTATAAGAATCTGATTTTTCGACCTCCAATCAAGATCTATTTTATTCTTCGAATAGTTGGCTAAACCGTTCGTCACCTATTTTGATGATAATCGGGTTTACCTAAAGAATACTAATAGGTTTTTACTATTAAGCAGCAGGAAGGTGAATCTCTTTGAAAATATGCAGCACGCTTCAATGCTGCCACACTAGAAGTAAAAAATTCAATGAGTCTGTTGTAATGGCAGCTTTTAAGTAAGGACTCAAAAGTAACCATCTAATTTTTTCTCTCAATAAAAACTATCCGAACAATTATAAGCGAATACTGATCCAGATTTGGAAGTATGCTGCAGCTGAAGAAGAGAAAAACATATTTCGTCAGATGAAAAAAGAAGAAAATAAAAAAAAGTGGCTCTGAGAAGAAGACCGTAGAAATTAGCAAAATAACTCTAATCGACCTCAGAAAAATTCGAGGTTGGAAGTCCACCTCGGCAATTTGATTTCTACACTTCATTGTTTGCCCCTCAAGCTTAGATATTGATAGAGATCAAGGATTAAGGGTATCTCCACCGACCTAATCTTATGAAGGCTCCATTAGCTAAGAGAGATTAAAAAAAGTACTACTATTATCATCGGGATTATGACCATGATACAGAGGAGTGCCAATAGTTAAAAGATGAAATTGAAGCACTGATCCATTGAGGTCATCTCGACAAATATGTCCGAGATCGAACAAATCAAACTATCGATCGACGATAAAAGTCCAATAATAAAAATGATCTTAGTAAACCCACTGCTAGAGTTATCAACATGATCTCAAATCTTGGTGAAACTGAAAAGATAGTTGAAGTGACTGGACGCCTTCCAAAGCGGCAGTGCACAGGCAATATAATTTCATTTTCTGATGATGATGTCAAAAGAATTCAAACTCCTCGTAATGATGCTATTGTCGTCTCTATGATAATAGCAAAATATGATGTACAAAATATATGAGTTGATAATGAAAGCTCTACTGATGTGTTGTTCTATGATGCATCTCAAAAAATGAATGTGACATATCAGCTAAAATAGATCAGCACCTCTCTAATCGGCTTCTCTAGAAATTCTATAGCTGTGGAAGGGGAGGTCACTTTGCCGGTCACTGTAGGAATAGAACCTTATCAGTCTACTGTAAGACTCATTTTTCTGATTATTAAAGTACCGTCAGCTTACAATACTATTCTTGGCCGATCTGGGCTCAACACCTTTAAAGCTGTAGTCTCCACTTATCACTTGTTAGTCTGATTTCCAACTAAATATAGAGTTGGAGAAATACGGAAAGATCAAATGCTTGCTAAACAGTGCTTTCTGATAGCTACAAAAATGAAGAGATTCATGGAAGCTCTACCAATTGAAATACTAGATCAAGAAAATAAAATTGATGTCGGTAAAAATCGAGGAGAACCGATTGAGAAACTTATTACTATTTCTTTGGGTGATGATCCAAAAAATAGTTCAGATTAGATCTTTACTAGAGCCTAACCTAAAGGAGAATTGATATCTTTTTTTAGACAAATGTCGATATTTTGCTTAATCAGCCTTTGACATATTCGAAATTTTAATAGATGTTATTGTACACAAGCTTAATGTTGATCCAAAGTATAAGCCAGTGCAGCAAAGGAAAAGAAGCTTTGCTGCAGAAAGATAAAAAGTAATAGATGGGAAGGTTGACAAGCTTCTAAAAGCTAAATTTATCAGAGAAGTACAATACCTGAAGTGGATTGTAAATATTGTCATGATTAAAAAAGTCAATAAAAAATGAAGGATCTGTATTGATTATACCGATCTTAATAAAGCTTGTCCGAAGGACAGTTTTTCTCTCTCAAAGATTGATTAGCTTGTTGATGTTACATCGGGATACAAATTACTAAGCTTCATAGATACCTTTTTGGCTATAATCAAATCAGAATGGCACTTGATGATGAAGAAAATACAACTTTCATCACTGAAAGAGATTTGTATTGTTATAAAATGATATTTTTTATCTTAAAAATGCAAGTACGACGTACCAATGCTTGATAAATAAGATCTTCAAGCAACAAATTGATCGCAATAGGAAGGTATATGTTGATGATATATTGATGAAAAGTACCAAGTCAGATCAGTATATTATCGATCTGAAAGAAGCCTTTGGTGAACTCCAGAAATATCAAATGAAACTTAACCCCAATAAGTGTGCTTCTAAAGTAACTTCAAAATTTTTTTAGATTTTCTTGTAACTCAAAAGAGAATTGAAGTAAATCTCAAAAAAATTCGAGCTCTACTCGACATGAAACATCCGAGCTCCATCAAAGAAGTTTAGCGGCTCGTTGGATGAGTAGTATCACTTAACCAATTTATTTCTATGTCAGTCAAAAAATATCTTCCTTTCTTTAAAATTCTAAGATAGATCAAAAACTTTAATTAGTCAGATGAATGTTGAGTTACCTTCGATGACCTTAAGAAGTATCTTGGAATAGCTCCATTACTGTCAAAGCCAGTGGAAGGAATACAAAAATCAATTTATTATGCAAGCAAATTACTTAGAGATGCTGAAACTTGGTATTCTAAAATTGAAAAAAAATTTGCTCTCATTACATCGGCAAGACGACTCCAACTTTATTTTCAAGCTCATTTTGTGGTAATCTTGACTGACCAACTTTTAAAATCAATTTTGTAATAACTTGATACTTTCGATCGAATTATGAAGTGGGCCATTGAATTGAGTGAATTTGATATTCATTATCGATCTCGATCTTCATTGAAAGCTCAAGTGCTAATTGATTTTATTGTCGAACGTTCTATTCATGATGAAGAACCAATTTTGAAAGGTTTGAAAAATATTAGTACAAACTCTTATTGGATACTGTATGTTGATGGAGCTTCAAATTCAAAAGAAAGTGGAGCTGATTTAATTTTAGCTAACCCAGAAAGCATTGTCATTGAACGTGCTTTGAGATTCAATTTTGATATATCAAATAATGGCATAGAATATGACACATTAATTGCTAGACTTGATATGGCTAAAGAGCTCAATGTTAAAAAACTCAAAATTTTTGCAGATTCTTAGCTTGTCGTCGGCCAGGTATATATGAGGTTAATTTGAAGCTAAAGATACTGTAATATCTCAATATTTGCATAATGTGAGAGAATTATCAAAAACTTTGAGGATTTGAAAATCATATAAATTTCAAAATCAAAAAAATGCTCGAGCTGACGCTCTATCTCATTTGGCCACATCAGGATTCTCCAAGCTTAATCAATGTATTCTTATTGATATTCTGAAAAGCCCAATATTGAGGCCTTATCAATTGCCTAAATTGAACATGAGCTAAGCTGGATTGATTCATTAAAGGAGTATCTTATTAAAGAAATTTTACTGATTGATCCAGTTGAAGCAAGAAAATTAAAGGATAGGTCCCATGGTATATCATTCTAAACAATCAATTATACAAGAGGCCATATTTATTCCCACTACTTTGATGCCTAAGATCGTTGGAAGTCGATTATGCCCTTCGAGAAGTTTATGAAGAAATTTATGGCAATCACTTGGAAGATAGATCTTTAGCTTATAAATAATTTGACAAGATTATTATTAGCCTACTATTCAAAAAGATTCTATCGATCTTATTAATAAGTATGACCAGTATCAAAGATATGCCAATATTCAACATCAGCTTGCCGCTGAGCTCATCTTTATTATAGCGCCATAGCCTTTTGCTATATGGAGAATAGATATTTGGGACCTTTCCAATGGCCATAGGGCAGAAATTTTTTTGATTGTAACTATTGATTATTTCACCAAATAGATGGAAGCTGAACCCCTGACACGAATCACTAAGAAAAGATACAGAATTTTATGTGAAAATCAATTATTTGCCATTTCAATCTGCCTTGAGTCATAATCACTGATAATGGACCGTAATTTGATAATCAAAAGTTCAAAAAATTCTGTTCTGAGCTCCATATTATCACAGATTTACTTCAATCGATCATCCATAATTAAATGAAGAAGCCGAAGTCACTAATAGAACTATCCTTCAGGATCTGAAGATAAGGCTCGCTGAAGCTAAAGGATTTTGGATAGAAGAGCTTTATAATGTTATCTGGGCATACAGAATAATACCTCAGAGACCAACTAGAGAAATATCTTTTAAACTCACTTTTGGATCAGAAGTTGTAATATCAATTGAGATCGATTTACCTACGATCAGAATAGAAATTTTTATATAGAAAGCAATTCAGATCAATTGAGGAATGATCTTGATTTACTTGATGAAACTTGAGAAAGAGCTCAGATCTGTATAACGGCTTATAAACAGAAGGTGGTCAAATATTACAATTCTCGAATAAAGCCCAAATTTTTATAAAGGTGATTTGATTCTCTGATGAGCTGAAGTCTCGAAATCAATGGAGATAAAGTTTGATTTCTGTCGCAAAATTTGGCCAAAATTTGATTTCTGTCTCAATGAAGATAAAGTTTTGATCACAAATTTCATTGAAGGATTCTTCTTCATCTAAACCAAATCGATGAAAATCGATCAAACAAGGATGATGATAAGAAGAAAATTCAGGTGTCCAAATGAGGTCAGAAAAAGTCGAATTAAGGCTATGAAAATTCTGACCAAATCAGAACAACGTGATATGAGATATCCGATGTCTAGATTGGACCTCACCAAATGATGTAAGACATCCGATCTCTAGATTGAATCTTACCAAATGATGTAAGACATTCTATCTCCGGATTGAACCTCACCAAATGATATGAGACATCTGATCTTCGGATTGGACCTCAAGCAAAATATCCAATCTTCGGATTGGATCCCATAATATTATGTGAAATATCTGATCTTCGGATTGAACCTCATAATATGATGTGAAACAATTGATCTCCAGATCAAATGGACTTGATCCGATGAAAAAAGCACTTAGATTTATAAGCTGATTTTTACTAATAAGACTTATGAAAGGACAGCACAGATCATAGACTTATAGATGAAAAAATCCGACCTGTATTTTCAAACTCAACTAAAGGTACCTTTAAAACCTTTACATTGAATTATTAGAGATTAATTTGTCTCTAGTTATTTGATCTGATTCAATTCAGTCCGAGGATAAGATTACTTGTTAAGGTAGTCACATTGACTTTGTTATCTGTTCGGTTTGAAAATTCAACTGCTTACCTAACCAAGCTTGCATTACATGAAATCATGGTCATTTGATCGATGTCAAAAAATAATTAGTCATAAATGGTGTTTTGAAATGAAAAAACTCAGATCGGGTCATTCAAGATCAGATGAAAAGAAAAGTGTACGAACATTGAAAAAAAATCATTTCATTAATACGAAAAGAATATTTACAAGTGCCCATATTGGGTTGAGACAAAAGTTTAAAAAAGAAAAGAAAAAATAATTTAGGACTTGGCCTGAGAATTATTTGTCGGAGGAGCTGAGCTGGAATTTTTATTGACTTTCTCCTTTGGAGTGGCTTCCATAACCACGACCTCAGCCGAACTGACTGGGACTTCGATTGGAGGCACTTTGAGGGTAGGAATGGGAGGAAGCTGTATGATAGTAGCCCTAGAAGTCACCTCGACTGCTGCTTCCAAAGCTGCATCTATCATGATCTTACTGAGGTCGAAATCGAGAAAGAGTTTGATGATCAAACTCCTGCAGCTTATAAAATCATAGTCGAAGGCTCCTTTTGAGGCTTCAGTCACTTCATCTTGAAAAGTATCTGAATTCTTGTAGTCTTCAATAATCTTGGACAGCTGCTCTTTGTCCTTATCAAGCTATCTCTAATATGAAATAAGGGTTGCGTCCCACTTATCAATTATTTCCTCAGCCTCCTTCAACTTATTTTCTAGCTTCAAAATTTTTTCAATTTGTTTCTGTAGCTTTTCGTCTTTGTCGTTCATCTGACGTTGGTCCTCCAACAGCTACTTATTCTTCTCCTTAATAGATTTCATTTTTTCATGGAGCTATTTCTTCAGCCCTCTGTCATTTTCTCTTTTTTGGCAGCTTGTTTCTCTGCTGCCTTCTTAGCCTCCTCGACCTCCTTTTCGACCTTGAACCCCTTTTCTAAGGACTTTTATTTCATAAAACCATGTCATGTGCTCATGGAGCAGCTTGAAATATATGGCTGATTGTAAAGAAGAAAGACATGGTCAGATCAGCAAATAGCCGATGTGAAAAAAGAAGAAGAAGAAAAAATGGAAGAAAATGAAACTTATATCCATTATATTGCTGAAACCATAATTTATTAATTACTCCAGTGAGAGATCTCTCCTCCGAGCATCCAGATCCTTTTAGGGCATCATTTTGTCGAACAGGTCTCTACCTAACTTTGGCGTCTCCAGCAATGATGCTTTCACCAAATTGATCTTTTTCGACGAAAAGGGTGGTGGGTTGATGGCTGGAATCTGAGACTTTGGATGTTGATCATCCGATCGAGCTACCTTGATCGATGTGAGAGGAGGAGAAGGCACCAGCCTGGGGCATGCAGACCCTTTGGGAGGTGGTGGACGAGCCACCTCGGTAACTTGGCAAGTTGGTTCGCTGGTGGAATGATGGAATTAGCACATAATCCATGTTGATCACTGTTATCCTAGGTGATGATCGGAGCGCGGCTGACCTTGAAGGAACAATAACGATCTCCATATTCTTTTTGGAAGCAAGCTGATCGACTTGATCTTGCTTCCTTTTCTTGGATTTAGCCAGTTTCTGTGGGTTGAACTTCATTATTTCTATTACACCAAAGCAAAGATTATTAGAGAAGGAAGATGATGATAAAAATGATAAAGCTACAAGGGAAGAGAATTGATATTAGACTTACCTTGAGAAGAGATCTAACTAATGTCGGTATCAAATAGGGATTAATCGGATACCAGTAAGCTCAACTTGGGTACTTTCATATCCAGAAGCTTTGTAAAAGCCTCCTCATCCCCAGGTAATACTTCATTATTTGCATTCCATTTGGTTTCGGGATTACGTCATTTACAGCTGAAACCCCACGGAACATCGGAAGAAATAAAAAAAGTTGATTTTTCGAACCGTGTATGGAGGAAGGAAGGGCAGGACCAAATTTATATTTAGGTCAGGATAAAAGTACTACAAACCTTTCTTATAAGGATGTTCTTTAAAATGAAGAGTGTCCTAAAGAGAGAAATCCTAAGCTCTAACAGAAAATTTACCACAGATAATGAACATTAGGATCATCCTAATGACGTTGGGAGTGATTTGAGTTAGATGAAGTCTATGAAAATCTAAGATATTATTGAAGAAAAGATGTAAAAAAATCGAAGACCAGACCCAAGTGCCTCATCATAAAATGTGATACAATCTTCTGGAGGTTCAGTTATCCTACCATCTCGATCTGAAGCTATCAGTTGAAATTCTTCAGAAATCAAGTATTTTTCTTAAGTTTCTGAAATTGAGATCGATCAAGACAGACTTCTTCATACTCGGTCTGAGATAATCCGGAAGTTTCATTATAAGAGATTCTGGGTCATCCCAACTTGAGATACTAACCTCAGTTGCTGTTCGAGATAAATTTTTCATCTCGAAATTGAGTAGCGATTGAGTCGATCGAGATATCTGACTGTCCTGACTTATCTCGTTACTACTCTCGGAAGACATTGTGAAAAGAGAGAAAAACAAGATGGACAGGGAAAGAAAATGGACAAAAAAAGCAGAGCAAAAGGAAGAACTATCTAAAAAAGAAAAGCAAAGATCAAAAAGACCTAAAATCTTCAATTTTTGAAACAGGAGCCGAAAGTAAATACCCAAATAGAGAGGAAGGATCTGAGGAAGCTTTTGGAGAACTTCTTAACTTTTTTCTTCTTTGGCTCCGATAACTGTGGAGGAATTTCTTCTCTGACATCGATAATGTAAGGGTTCTAGAAAAAACTCGATAGAGTTTTGACACAGAAGAAATAGTAAAGTGATTTTTGAATAGAATACAGGCCTATTTATAAAGCTTATCAACGATCTAAATTGGTTTGGTACACCGTCAGATCGATGCCACTTGTCAGCTATATCTGATATTTTTGTAGAGAGCCGTTCCGACGTACCTCTTCTTGATCGAGCCACATAGGTAGGATCCGTGTGATAGCTAAAATAGCCAATTACAATGTGATACCTAATACACAAATCTCAGAAATTAGTTGCTGAAATAATTATGGACTCTCAATTTTCTAAGCACCCATCATTACTTAGTCTAGCGAATCATTTTCAAGAAATGATGTGTCACTTTGAATGATTAAAAAATTTTATATTTTTAACCATCTGCAGTATGGAGCATTTATGATGATAATATAAGTCAAATGAGGTCTCTTGAAAAGACTTTTCACATCCGATGTGAAGAACTTCATTTCGGTTTGGAAAGTGGAGGGCATATATTGGTACATGTTATCTGACCTTATTATCTGAACACATGGCAACAGATTATCTGAATCTAATATTTTTTCAAGTCACATTGGCGGTTTACTGATCTGTTTCTTCGGTAGAACACCCAAATTGATTTAACCAAGAGCTATTCAAAAAAGTATAATACTCATCTCAACTTATGGCCGATCTACAGTGATTTACTTTGGTGTTCAACTGATATGATTATTAATACTAAAAAGATGCGATACTCAGTTTAGTTAGTCACCAATCTCTGTTGTGTCATGTCGGCTTATTATCGATGTGCACCAAATATGCAGACAGTTATTTGATAGCTCTCATCCAGCTGAACATTAGCTGTCTTTCAGCTATACTCTAGTTCATCTCTACGTGGACAACCATCCCATGATCTTTACACAACTGATCATTCTGTTATAACAACTAAAGGCCTAACAAACTTTTCTTAAGGCCTAAGTAAGCACCTTCTATATAAAGGATGATAAGATACTCTTCGAAAGATAAGTGAAAGCTCACAGAGCCTAGACTCTGCTAATTTTCTCTATTGAAGGGAATTAGAATTCTCTCCACCTCAAACTCTTACTTCTTGCTTTTACTTTTCATTTTTCACCGTCTGCTCTCAAGGCCCTGGCTAACTTAGGCATCGGAGGGTCCTAAATCGGATGGTACCCCATCAATTTCAGGACTTCTTTTGCAGGTTCACTTGGGCTTAACATCGACTTGATCCTCGACAGCTCTTCAGCTCGGATCAAGACCGACCTCACCATCAATCCTCCGGAGCCTTGCAGCAATAATTTGAGATATGATAAAAACTTTAGAGAGGTGGGTCTAAAGATCAAAAATCAGGAGAAATTATTGGTTAAGACCGTTCTACCATATGGATCTTGGATCATCCAATAAAAAATCAATACATCAGCTATTACTAGAAATAGATATAATGTTATCTAAAATTGGTCAAAAACTTTTGAATGAAAAAAAGGTCTACCGTTAATCATGATTAGCTGGCTCTAATATGTTATGCTATTTTGAATGAAAAGGATTCATTTTTAAAATAATATATTGATTTTTATTAAATGGTCTATGATATGTATGGTAACAGTTTTGATCAATAATTTCTTCAAATCATAGGAGATGAGAGTATATTTTGTTCTCGAGAAATTCTTTATGCACCGCGGGCAGTGTAAAAATCTGACGTGGAGCACACCGCCTTGTCCGATAGTCCACGTAGTCATCATTTTTTAATACACATTTAATACCTGCAGGTCGGTTTTTTATTAAAATTTATATGTCGAAATATTCTTGTCCTTTGAAAAAATTATAGCATCCTATGGCATAATATGGTCCAAGATGTCATAATATGGTGTAAGATATCATAAAATGAAAGGAACATTTTTGTCCCATTACTTTTCAACGTACATTTAATGTCTGCAGATCGATTTTTCGTTTGAAAATTTTGAATAATAAAATATCTCTGTTCTTTGAAAAATTATGATATCCTGTGTATATTATGATATCCTACGTTATATTATGGCATCATGTGGACAAAAATATAATTTTTAAATGCAGGATGTCATAATATGAATATAAATATCATAATTTTTCAAAAATAAAATATTTTATCATATAAATTTTAATAAAAATTTGATCTATAAATATTAAATATATATTAAAAAATAATAATTATATAGATCAAATAATAAAATGATGTGCCCTAAGTTAGATTTTCTATACTACGGTGCACAAGAATTTCGCTTCGTTCCTTCCCTCTGCTCTCTCTGGGCCTCGAGTGTGCTGTGGAGCGCCACCGCAATTAATTGGGCTGTCTTTGGTCTTAGAAGATGAGAAACGAGGACGTTTCCTGCCGTCCCTCTGCCATGCCATGTGCATTCACTGCTCAAAATCAGAGACATTGGGAACAACATTTAAATGGGCATGGGAGCCACAAATTAGGAGGGCCTACCCTCTTACCGTACTTGGAAGGGCAGGAAGACATATGCAATAATGCAATCTATTTGTCATCCACATCTCATCAGGAACTTGGGACAAGGTTTGGTGGAGGAATCCTCTTTTGGTGGTAATTCTGGCAGAAACTAGCTCTTGGGAGATGATGCGTGGCCTCTAGCATGACTTCTAATGCAGACACGAAAAAAATGGATCATGATTTCTCCATGTATCATGGACTTTTGAATAGAGCAATTCCAGTGCAGTGGATCTCTCAACTAAGAATTTGGAAAGGGTTGGATGCACACAATTTTATCTTCATATATGGAGAAGCTATTTTTATGTTTTAATTTCTTAAAGTGTAGATCACAATAGAACAATCAAAAAGCTGCACCAAGATCTATTCCCTGACCTAAATTAATAAATATTAGATGATGCAACATTTAAATGATTAATTATAGTTAGTTGATCTTTTTATTTAGGTGTAAATAATATTATAATTTTCTTAATATCCATCCTCTGAAGAAACATGCCATGTTCTTTTCTTTGTCTAAAAACATGACAATTTTTTTTATCTTAATACTAGCATTTTCCTTATATTATAAATTATTTAGGATTTTTCATATTTTTTTCTTTTCTTTGTTTTTGATGTGGTGGCGTCGCATCTTTTAGGTTCGAACTTAAAATCACTCATGTGCTATAAAAATAATGCCTAAATGACAAACTCAAACTCTTACTAGCTGATTTGGATAACATTTCGCACATTACATTTCATATAGAAAAGCTTGATCATTTTAGTATCATACATAAAGCTTGATACTTACCAAAAAAGAAAACTTTGGTCTTTTAATGGTTCGAGTTGTTTTAGTTGATTGAAAATTTTCAAGCTTTACATCAGGGACCAATCCGAGATATTTATTTTTGATCTTTTGGATGGATTCATATTAGATTTGTACGGCTATTCCATCTTGTCAAAAAAAAAGAAAAAACCCATTAGAACTTAAGATATATGTATTACCTAAAATTATTAGGTACTCCACGGACACTCATTTCGAACCACAATGAACCGTATACTGGGACAAGTCCCACGCATGTTAAATTAACGAATCGAGATAGAGATCCAATGGATAAAAGATTGGAGCCGGCAACACAAGTTTAATGGACTTAAACCCTAATTCAAGCAAAGTTGTGCTTCAACTTACAAGGATAGGTAGGTCATAGATGCTACCATGGCATTTTTATCTTTGAGTAACGTGCTACTACAACGACTTATGCAAGATTGTTTATTGGTCCAGACAGGCTCATCGGTGGCTAGATAGTTCGATATCATGTTTGCTAATGGGTAAGGATGCCAATGAGTCAACTAATTGGATAATGGACTCCTCCGCGAGGGACATGCGGTAGCTCCTAATTTGTTGCCATTTGGTTTTCAATTGCCGGATTTCATTAAAATATGCAGATTAGGGGTGATATGTGTTTCCTATGTCATCTAATTTGTCTTAGGCTATCTAATCTCCCTGCATGAGAAGGGAAGAAGGAAAGAAATATATATATATATATATATATTTTGTGCCGTTCTAATCAATGCTTAGATCTCAGAATTTGCTACGTGTTAATGAGACAAGGAGAGATCAGATGGACATTTTGGACATGCATCACCTACCATTTCATTTTCCTGATGTTCACGTTTGGAAGTGGGAGACGGACTCCTTAATTTATTTAATAACAAGAATGCGGCAGCGCCTCCTTTCAATCAAAATAATAATATTAATAGAGGATCTTATTTTGATGATAAGCTCATGCCTTGTTTGAAAAGACCATCATTATTTTATAATAAATATATTATTGACCGTACATAAAATATTCGGTCTGAGCAGCTCATATGGATAATAACGAGAATGATGAAATTGTTTTGATGCGATTAAACAAATAATCCACCTTAAACGTGTTCTTGGAAGCACCCTCAAGGTAAGAATATTAATGTGCGTTGTTATCGCTTCTTTCTTAATCTATGAGCTTTGTCATGTGGCATTTTTTCCATGATTTTGATTAGAAAACAACTAAAAACATAGTCGTAGGTGCATGCATGTATGGATTTAGTTGCACGCAACATCAATATATTTGGTGGAGCAAGACTTCTCTCGGAGAGTTAACCGGAATAATAATTTCTGTTTTCAATAATGTCAGGGTTCTATTGCCTTTTTGGATGTTTGTTGCTTAATAAATGGGGTGAGAAGAACAGACCCCATTAGCCCATCAAAGTGGGGAAACCATGATTCAGTCAATCAGATTTTGTAGTTTCTATCGTCTCAGCTTCACACCTTTTTTGAGTCCCGGGTGTGGGGATTGGGGGAGTCATAATGCTGAGCTCACTCACTACCACGCAAGTTACTTTTCTTGGTCTCCCTAAGAGGGAGAGCATTATCTATGGATGTGGTTCTGGTGTCTTGTCTCTTCTATCGACGAGGCTCCACAAAGAAATAAACGCTTGTTAAGTGGCATCTAAGAACATGGTTGAGTGGAAGTAATTACAATGTCAACAATGATTTAGGGCAGCTATCCATTGTACGATTTCTGCTCGATGACATCTTAACTGTTATATATATATATATATTATTTTACTGGAACTTCCCATTATTTTCATAAGTGGCTGCTAATAACGGATTGGCATTTTCAGTAGAAAATTTTATTATTCTTTTTAAAAAAAAGAAGAAACAACTTTTCTTTTTAATTAAGAAGAAAGAATATCGGTGATAGTATACAGCAATCATTTCAATGATATAATGACTGATCATGCATTCATATTCATGCTGCAGATAAGTATAAAATTTATTATTATCTTTTGAGTGTGTCTAGTTCACGAGCGAAATTAGAATTGGAATGGATTAAAATAGAAATTAAAATGACTATATCTTGCAACAAATTTGATTTATGATTGGAATTGGAATCAGAATTAGATTTGAATATTAAAGAAGAATAGAAATTAAATTTAAAAATTAAGATATTCTCATTTTTCAATGAAATTGAAATGAAAATCAGACTCTTCTAAATCAAATAGATGGAATGGAGGTCACTTATTCCTACTTCGATTCCAGAGTCTAACTTCATTTGACTAAATGTGCCCTTAATTTAGGAGGTATTCTTGAAGCAAAATCTTTCGTGCCGTAATAAGAGTTAAAGTCTAGAATTATGCTATCTAATTAAACATAGAACTTCCCACTTCTTTTAATAAATTATTTTTTATAAAAATAATAAAAATCTATAAATAATGGGCTATACAATGGAAGGTTGTCCATTATTAAATATCTGCAACCCCGTCGCTAAAACCTGAATGAATGTGAGATACTAATTACAACTACCAAAAACCTCTGGATGAGCACCCATAAAGAAGTATCACTTATGTGCTCAGATTTTATGTTTTGGTGAATCTATTCCTTCCAAATGATTCACAGCCTGCAAACCTTGTCACCAAAATATATCTCCTGAATTATACAAAATACCTTAGCAACAATCTAACTAAATTTAGGTGCTGCATTTATGATGGGTGCAATGCAAGTGGAGCAGCAACATGCCACTGCACCCACATGCAACCTTCTCTCAGCGGCCCAAACACAATTTGTTCATTCATAAAGTGGAGTCTTGGGTTGCAGATATTGTTTGTGGTCCTTACATTGTTCATCACTGCATTTAAAGATCCATGGAACATCGTACTTTTTGCTTTTTTCTCCCATCTTGCGAAATACATCTCAGAGCTTTGTATGCCCTGGTAATTGCAGTGCAGGGTTCGTTGGCTAAAAGGGCACACTCTGTCGTTTAAGGAGCTCATAATGACCAGGGGAGGCTAATCTTACATGGCTTTAAATTGGCAATGGTAATATTAAAATGACTGTCGACAAGGGGGAGTAACATGTAATTGTGGGGGTGACAAATTAAACCTGTGGTCCTCGTTTGTGCGAAGGTTAGTGAGGCTGCCTTAATGGCAATTTGTGGCACATGATGCTTCTTAATCATAAGTAAACATTGATTATGGAGGATCTCTCGTACGTTTTGCATGTAGTAGGGATGAGCTGCAATCAAATATGATTGGCAATGATGGAAAAGCCGAGGGAAAAAAATGTGATTTTATTAAGCATTTAGTTTGATCAAGTGCAATCCACCATGTTTTGAGATACATGTTGCATGGAAAGCATTTAATTAGTTCTATTAATATGTAGTGAGAAAGTTTTAGAATTTGCTTCACACACCTACCCTCAAGGATTGAAACCATACTATTCAGGAATGGAGGGAGATTTCATAATAGTTATTCGATGATGTTCAGATCCATTGCCTGATGAAATCAGATTCTAAATCTCCTTTTACAAAATTGCTGGCGTTTGTTGCATAAATTGTTTCTATTGAGATTTTTATTTATATATAGAAAAGTGTTACGATGGTTACCGCGAGAGTCTCGAATCGACGGTTGTTATGAGCGTTCGGATCGGCGTGATGTCGAGAACTATTTCAAATTGTCAAGCCACTAATCGTTATACAACAAAGCCGAGCTATCCATCCTGAGTGGATCGACTCAGACGTAACTAACTCTCCCAATCTCGCAGGAGCGATGAAGGTTGGATTATCTCACCTTCAATGGTATGTTCAACGGTCCTATAATTTCGAGATCATACGATCTCACAGCTATACAACCAGTTGTTTGACAGCCTTCTATATAAACCATTGGAGTTCCAAGAATCAAGTAAGCCAATCAATTTCTCTCAGAAAGCTTGTTGTTGATTCATTATTCTCTGAGTCTGATTTGAACGTCGGAGAATTTTTATCGGAATCACAATCTTCGATTTGAACTTATTTTACAGACCACTCCAGTGTCAGTATCCTTTGAACTTATTTTACAGACCACTCCAGTGTCAGTATCCTTACGCGAGGCTCAGTCGTCCTCTCTCTGATCTCGATCGATTCCAACAGCAACAGAAAACAAATAATATGATCGGTTAGATGGCATTTTATATGATCGATAATGTTAGAACCATATTATAGAATTTCACGGTAAATCTTTTTAGTGCATTGTTGAATATTTTGTTTGCTAATTCCCGTGAATATTTTTATATCTGTTCGATTTAATTTATCTGATTTTAAAAAATAAAATAAAAAAAATATGCGATGTACCCAATTCTATCCTTTGGTCACGGAAAAAAAAAAAAAAAAAGGGTCATTCTCTTGCATGCTCCGCTATCGGTGCCCACTAGATAAAATAAATTTCTTATCACCTTAAACTTCATTGGCTGTTCATAATAGTTATTCGATGATGTTCAGATCCATTACCTGATGAAATCAGATTCTAAATCTCCTTTTACAAAATTGCTGGCGTTGATTTATATTATAAAATTTCATGATAATTTTTTTAGTTTATTGTTAAATATTTTATTTGCTAATTTTTATAGATATTTTTATATCTGTCTGGTTTAATTTATATGATTTTTAAAATAAAAAATCAAAGAAAATATCCCATGTACCCAATTCTATCCCCTTGGTCACGGGGAAAGAAAAAAAGGTCTTTCTCTTGCATGCTCCGATCGTAGTGCCCACTAGATAAAATAAATTTCTTATCACCTTCCACTTCATTGGCTGTTCATGATAGCGTCATCCTTTCGTCATAGGGGGGAAAAAATCTCAGCTTCTGAACACCACACTCAAAGTCTATAGATCAATTGCATGCGCAACACGCTAATATCCATAATTTTTAAAAAAATACTTGTTATAATAGTTGACTAGCTCTTTAAAAATTTGTCCAGCTATATCTATCTACTTTCTTTTTTTTTTCCAACAAAAATTTGCTACAACAAATTGATAGGTGTTCCCTTAATTGACCGGATTATAACTTCCAATCATTGTTGATTAGAATTTTAACACCTGCTACAAGTTTCAAAATTTCTTTAATTTGTGAGTAATTGTGGCTGTGATAGTTTGTGCTTGCATTAGGCAAGGCTTTCTAAACCGTAGATATCCCAATGTGTGGCAACGCGTGGTAAATGATGCTTGTAAACCATAGTTTAAAGTAACTTTGGTCACGGAGAATCTCTGGTATATTTGCATCTAAAATGGATGCGAGATTGGCTACTTCGACAGCGGTCCAATTAGTATTTATTACTTAAAATCCTAATCCCAGGGATACCTCCAGGTCAATTTCGGTGGCACCATGGAAGGTAGCAGTGGGGGTGTGGGTTTCATAACTCATGGACCTGATTTAAGGTTTGTAGTTGTTGATGGGCATCATCTTATTGAGAGCACGATTGAAATAGCTGAGCTACAGGTGGTTTAGACTGATATCACAATTGTCATTGAGACTTCAAGTCGATAGGCCAGTGGTTGAGGACTTGGCCATCGTAATTGCTTGATTTCGAGATCAACTGCTGGGGCAATGCTACACCTTCTCCTTCGTGACATTTGGAGGATGATGAGGGGCTATCTTTTCATTGATATTGTCGTGTATATCGTGAGGCCAATAGTGTCAGCATTGCTGATTGGATGGCTTCTCATATGACCGACCATACTGGGAGAATCATATGGACTGATGAGGGAGAGATCCCTCTAATTTTTGGAAGATTTTTTTTCTAATTTTGTTGGATGTATTCATGTTAAAGTTGTATAGATGCAGGTCCAATATTTATTAATTGAGTATTTGTTCCATCAAGCCTCTACTGTACTGTGTTCGTGGCAACAAAATTATGAGTCAAAATCTATCCAAATAATGGTTGGAAGGCCCAGGTGATTATTTCCATGGAAATGCCTACTAAATCCCTTTGAAGGTTGGCATTTCATTATGTTTTGCTAGTTTATGGGATTTCTTCTCCCTCTTTCCAGAATATTGTGCTCCATTGAAATGGTGATGGGCTCAAAATGAAAATAAATCCCATGTTGATATTGTCTTCAAGTGATGGAAAAGTCCCAGTTTCTATAGGCCTCTCCCCACTCTGATCCACACCCATAACAAGTAATGACAGTGTGTCATTTTCATGTTAAATTATTTTATATTAATTTATCTAAATGTATCTATCATGTTATTAATTTATTAAAATATTATTTAATTCAAATATATCAATGGCATTTTTTTTTTTTACTACTATGAGTCATTACATGTCATTATAGGCAGTTAACAATTTTACGAAGGCTATATCTATTTTAGAGCCCATTGCTTGGAGATCAGTAGAATTATTCAAAATATTAATTTATAGATGATGCAATGTATGCATAAGATGTTTTTAAAACATCATTTCTCTCTAATTATACTATAATATATAGTTTAATTCTACTATATAAAACAAAACTATGCTTCTGCATGTATGCTAGCAATAAATTATTTTCAGTGAACAATATTTTCTTTAGCAATACTAATTAACTATACTACCAATTGTTGGCTCAATAAACTATATCTTTGAACAGAAAAGATTTTCTAATTTTTTCTTTCTGTCTATTATTTTCTACTAAATATGACTAATGACAACCATTATAACAATTAAAATTTCTTTCCAAATAGACATGACATGGCCATACTTGGCAACTAATAATTGTCATTTTCGTTATTATTATTATTATTTTTGTAACAGTCATTTATGAAAATAAATTTTTAGAGTGATTCCATTATCTTAGGATATTGTTATTTTTAAAAACTTAAGAAGCCTACATCAACCGTACTTGATCCAATGTGGACTCCGCCCATGTTCACAGGGTAATAGCGGATGGGCCGTCCGGAAAGGACAATGACATATCTGACACGTGTTTCTGACGGTGTATTCTTTATCACCTCACCGATGTGGGCCCCGTGAAACCCGGCGCTAGGGTGGCCGTGGCCAATCGATTCCCAGGAGGGAGAGGAGGGTCTCGTGGTGTACGTGGCAGGCCTTGATACGTTGACTTCGGATAATATACTCCAATTGTAGCTCCGGATCCACTCGCTTCTTCCTTTTGATGGAGAGGCAAGCTGGCAAGTACTATTTGAGTGGATTTTGTCATAATATTGCCACAAAAACCAGGCCAAGAAGACCAGTAAAATAATACCTTTAATCAACCAAAACAAAGAAATCCGTGACTGTGTGAATCTAGTTGGTCATAGCAGACTGGGCCCACCCATGCATATAGATAGATATACATGTATTTTTTTATTTTTCTTCATTATTTTCATGCAGCAAACCTATTGTACAAGGCCTTTAATCAATTACAAAAGACTAGTATTTGGCATGGCCATAATAGTAATGAGCATAGCACCTTTCCAAAAAAA
>KE505219.1:223427-236887 GCA_000441515.1 Elaeis oleifera | reverse complement strand
AAAAAAAAAGGTAATGAGCATAGTATTCTAGATACTGTATCAAGGGAGATTTTGGACATTATTTCTTCTCTCTTCTAGTTGTATTAAGGCTCTAACAGAAGCATAATTAAGTCATTTTAGTTGAAAAAGTTCAAGCTACAGAGGATGATTTGGCTGCCAAGGAGCAATCCAATTGCACCTAGACACGTATACTTGTATTTTTTTCTTGTTTCATGCAGTAACCTATTGTAAAAAGGGTCATAATGAATTAATTGTCACTGTATTTGGCATGTGCATAATGATAATACAGTATAGTGCTTTACACAAAGAAATGTATTATGAGACTAAACTTTGGAAGTTAATTATTTTCTTCTCTTCTTGTTGTATTCGGACTCTAATAGAGGCATGATTTATGTCGTGTTAGTAGAAAAGAGATGTCTAGGTACAGAAGGAAATTTGGCTACCAAGGAACAATCCAACCATGAAAGTCTCAGGCAGTAGGTAGCATCACAGGACTCGGCTATTTATGGTTCATATTAGTGCTAAAATGTTCTTCTGTCATATCACAGCATGATTAATTAAGATTGCTATGCCACCTTTGAATGAGGTAGACTGGACCAATGCCTAGCCTTTTGTCGTGAACCTGAAACATGAGATTTAGTGCAAGTTCTGAATGCATTCTGATGAAGCTAGAGATAATTATGAGGGATGTTTCCACTAGATAATAGTCTGATTTGCATTACTTGAGAGAAAAATGCAGCAATGTACTTACATGCCACACAAATGGACCGGGGCAGCTATTTGAAATTTTGCTATACCGCCAATGTGGGAAGCATTTTGCCACTCAAAGCCCTATGGTTTCTCATGGGATGAAGCATGGTTGAGTTTCAAGGCCATGAGGCATACATAACAAAGATGGTAGGGGCATGGTTTGACCTGGTTTGAAGTAGTTTGTGTCATCTGGGCTCAAGTAGAATGATTTGGAACTATTAGGGCATAGTTGAGGCCTGATTTGAGCAGTTTCACATCATACAATATTGGTTCAGGCTCCATTCAAGCAGTTTGGCACAAATGGGCATGGCTTAGCTTAGTCCAAGAGAGTGTGCAGTTTAGTCCTGGTTGAGAAGTCTCTGTGCAATTGTTGAGGAATCGTAGTCACATATCGTATAGGTTAAGAATTCTTCTCGTGCTTATATACTTTTAGGCTCATCCATCTAAAAATCTGGATTTTAGATATTATTTTAATATGATATCAGAGCCCATCTATTCCTTCTTGCTTACTGAAATCTCCATACTTCAACTTACTAATTCACATGTCACCCTTTATTTGGGTTTCATCCCTGAGATTCTGCATGTGAGAGGGGTGTTTGAGGAATATTTGTTCTATATCGGGACTAACAACTATTGGGTAGACTACCAATCTAGTTGGAGGAAAAGGAATCGGAGATTCGTTGGGGCAAATTGGCTTGGTCCTTGATTAATGTATCCCTAGTTTGTAAGCTTGATGGGGTCTACCTTGATGGGGTCTACCATGAGGCTAAGCTCCTGCGGATGAAAATTAGCCAATATTTGATCTTAAAAATACAAAATAAAGTAAAATGAAGGAAAAAAAAAGGGATCGATGGTATAACTTCAACCACAAAAAAGATTTTTGGAGGATAAAGGTGGAGCATACACAATTACTCCCAACCCTCTCTATTCAATTTCTCCGTGAAAACTGGACAGCCTAATTGATAATTGTGCTGAATGGATGATGGTGACGGGCCCGCCTACTGGACAACCAACGCAGCATCAAGTGGTCCATTCTTTCTCCCTTTCCAACAGAACAAATGATAAAGCCTTTTCATCTCGCGGTCCCTTCAGTTTGATAACGAGACCGAGTTCCCAACACTTTCTTACACACACACACGCACACACACACAACTTCTTGGGTCCATTCCATGTCCCTGAACCGAAGACCAACCTGTTTGTTTTCCGGTTCGTCTTGTGTCAAGAACTCAAAGATGCGCTTGGTAGTAATAATCAAAGAGGCAAAGCAATCAGAAAGACAGGGTTCCGATTGTATCTTTCAAGAGGTTGATTCATCTCTATTTTTTTTTTTTCCTGTACGATATGCACTGTTGGATCACACAATAGCTACCATAAGATCTATGCAGGATGATGAAAGGACGAGTTTTGAATACTTTGAAAGTTGTGCGAGCCATGATTCAATGGTTGGTGTCATGAAAAAAAATCAATCATACTTTCGTGCGAAAGAAACAACCAGAAAGGGCTAAGTAGGTGGAGATGATAATAGAAAGAATGAGGAGGAATAATTTTGCGAAGTTAGTTTCCAATCATATGTTTGAGTGGGTTTAAGGCGATGAGATACGTGGTTCATAGACCTGCTAGTTATTTCCATCGTGATGTTCCAAGGAACATAAGGCACAAGATGTCAACCAAATAGGACCAGTTGAGGAGATTCTGCTTTCTTGCTCTTGGAAGCAACCATTCCTGGATTTGACTGTTGAGGTGCAAATGGCCCATCACATCCTTTCAAATTAGGATTGCTGATGGCAGCTCAGCATACCACGATTGAAAAAAAATCCAACTAGGATAAAAGCCCAAGAAGAAAACAATGTGAAATAGTAGAATTAATAGAACTTAATCATATAATGTTTCCAAGTGAAAAAGGTGGTTAGTAGATTCTATTAAATTGTGACCGTAACGGATTTTAAAGTCATTAAACTTATTAAGTACATGCTATGTAATCTTATAAAAGATATTTTTATAGTGTTTGAATTATTGTTCTGCTTAGAAACATTAATGGTTGGCACGCACGCACGCGGAACCCATCTTTGTTACTGTTTAATGTCTGCTGGTACGTTAGGATGCCTTCTGGTCTTCTCCAACCGTTTGTTGGGTGCGAACTTTTCGGCACAGGGATCGGTTTGTGTGGGTCGTTTAGGTTTTCATCCCATCCAGCCGCAAAATTCGGTGGTCCTCGTTTGAGATTTTTTTTTAAGGTTGTGTGCACTTAAAATAAAAATAATACAAGAAAACAATGCTGCCCATTAAATCGCTTCCTATGTGGTCGAACACATCAATGATTAGACCAGAGGATAAGGCCGGACATGCCAGCATGTCCTACGAAATATTTATTTCTGATTTTTTAAGATATTCTTACATTCGAGTGTGAGTGCCCGTTTATCAATTTTTTTATATATCATAAAAAATAAAATTTAATCATTTCAGCTAGTTAAGTAGACTATCTCTATATATTGGAAAATTCATGACTAATTAGAATATAAATACTATATCTGTAAGCCAATCCCACCAATTACGTAAATATTTGAGCAATCAAATACCATATATATCTAGCCATTTTTGTGGGATCATATACCATGTGCGCCTTATCCATCATGGAATCTTGTGAGATCGCATACCATGCATAGCCTATCAATTTAACTGTGGGGTACACCATATATATTCCTTTTTTTGGTAGGACATATATTCCTTTCAATCAGGGGATGATGACGCTTAGTACTCTATTTATCATATTGCGATGTGAACAAGATATTGCATTCCCTTATTTTATTCTATAACACTATAAATAAGAAGCATAAGATTCTATTACAGATCTAGTATCTCCGTTAAATATTGTGGGCAATGAAACGAGATGACAATCAAGATTCGAGTCTAATTAAAATATAAATTGGAATGGTAAAAATGATTTCAGTCATTGTTAATAAAAGAATGTTGCAACCTGCAATAAACTAAAGTATTTGTTGATCTTACTCAAGACACATGGTTCAGGAAATTTTAGACTTCAGAGTTATCCAGAACTTATGTATGAAGACAGAGTTCATTATTCATACTTTTAATGAAGTGGATTTGAGTGGTTCACCCGTCATTTTACCAAAAATAATGAAGTAATGATGGAGATATTAAGGAATCGACTTATGTAGCAAGATAAAATTGACCACAGCTCCCAAACATTGCTGTTAGTGTTCAGTGATGTTACGCTCAATGTCAGATAGTGAAAATGAAAACCGAAAATACGAATATACTAAATAATTTCTCAAATATATTATTTTACATCAAGGTGATATGAGCCAAGGTTTTATATATCTTATGAATGAGTGCTTAAGTTATACCAAATTAACAATAGGTCTCTGTATCTTGACAATGAAGAGAACAACGAATTCCACTGCGCTCCACTTCAAGTAATTTCGATTCAAGGGCAGACAAGCTGATAATTATTCTTCTAGGCATTTATCCACTTTTGAGATAAATATCTTGTGGCGCCGCCCAAAATTCCAGAATACCACTAGCAGACGGAACTACTAGATCTGCTGTATCTTGGTGAGCTTAACCTTAGGTTAACCATAGGAAGGAAGAGATATAACCATAGGAAGAGGAGAAGTTTTATCCTATACTACATGCATCACTTGGTCATGCACTCCGCCAATCACGATCACTTATTTCTATGGACTCTATTCATCAAGTGCTAATCTTGATATATATCTATAAAAATGAATGATTGTGATTATCAGCATGTACAGTCATATGGTGTACATCATGTAGATATAATTTCTCATGGGAAGAGGGTCTTCTAATAGAGCCATGGTTACAATGATGCTTTTATCTTTCAAGAAGATGATAATCTGCCAATGACATTCTCTAACTAAATAGGAGGTAATGTTTGGAGCAAGGGTGTGTTAGCATGGGTAAATTTAGTTCATCTTGGCAAGGTTAAAGTGGTTTAGCATGTTTCAAGAGTGTTGTTTAGATCAGATACAAAATGGAATAGCAGAATGCCATCCATAAATAGCTTTGATATTCACATATGGCAGATTATGCCACTCGGTTGTTGGTGGAGCAACAGGGATCATCCGTTTGTGCCATCCATGGATGTTACCCCGTTCAAGTGAAAGCTCTAGTGTCCATTTCATGGTAGACCTAAAGCATATCATAGCAGAAATCTTGATAATTTCTCTTGATGTAGTTTAGGTGTAGCCTAACATCTATGTCACCCAAAAACCACCAACCACCAGTATGTACTAGTATAATAGTGTTGCAGGCTCTCATAATTATGTTCTTCCAACCGAGGCAAAAAAAAGAAAGAAAGAAAACATGGAAGTAATGGAAATAAAAAGGCAATTTTTAAGACTTGAGCAAAACCTCTGCAAATAATATTTCTATGTTTATAGTTTTATGAACTAGTAACCGGGACATACGATGCACGCCTAGAAAATAAAATAATAAAATTCTCTTGTTCATGACTCAGATATAAATGTATATATCTTATTGAATATCAATTATTTTGTCTTTTTCATAATTATATCCATTAAATATTCAACAACATATAATTGATGTACCAATATCGTCTTTTTGCTTAAATAAGATGATAGATAAGTTTAATTAAAAATGCGGCATCATAGAAAATGAGATCATATAGATTTTATTGCATTTGTTTCCTAACTAATTCAATGAAATAATAAATAAATATAATTTAATAAATATTTAATGATAAATAAAATATATTTTATGCTAGATGTAATTCATATATATGCTGAAACTAAAAATTATTTTTAATTTTTCATTATCTTTTTGGTTATAAAAATATGATAAAAAATTTATTTAAAAATTCGAGATCGTAGAAAAGAAAGCAGATAGAAAATAATTATTTATATAAAAATGTAAATGATTGATTTGTGGATAGAAAGATATTACTTGATGTTAATATGATACATAAATGTGAGAAATTTTATTAAATTAATTTATTATTAATTGAATAAAAATATTTTATAAAAAATGATTTAAAATTTTATAAATATTTAGTATAGAGCTAAAATTAGATTTTTAGATATCACATTCGTCTTGTTTGATAAATATAAATATGGATATAAATATTAATAAGATGTAAATAATTATATTTATATTTATTTTAAACAGATATTGATACAAATCGACTAATAAAAATATGGATATATATATAGATATAATTAGATAATTAAATTTATGATCATAAATAAAAATATTACTATGCAGGTGGCAAATCGATTTAATAATATTTCTAAATAATTATATATTTTTTAAAATTCATAAATAGTATATGAAATTAAATAGAGCTAGATAGTGTCTATCTATATTCATATTTATTTATTTTTTGATATATATAGATATGAGTTTAAATTCTATTCATATTCGAATAAATTGAAAGATGAAAAAAAAAAAATCTGGATCAAAATTATCCAATGAATTTTCACCACTAATTTAGTGGTAAATTATATTATTCAGAAAAAAGATAGTATGTTAACGTTGAACGGCTATAATTGGAGACTTTTCGACGGGAGTTCTGGAGGTGAGCTCACACGTCAGTGAGTGGTACGGTACTAACGCTGAAGCTCGATGGATGGAGACAAGGAGAGCGTGATAAGCTCTTGCACTCGGGTGTCCCCACACAGGAATGGTGCATGCAGGGCCGCTCTGTAGCTCACAGTCTCTTTTATCGCTGGTGATTAGCTCAAGGCTCGCTGCTCTCCAAGGTGAGTCGAGGACTACCGTCTTCCTCCCTTTTTCCGTGAACATAATGTTCCATTACTAAATTCCAAAGTTCTTGGAATATTGCCTCTCATTTTTTTCTCGATTCGGTTAGGCTTCGGGGTCATTTCGCAGGGAAGTGGACAGCAGCGCCGCAACAAACTGATTGCTGTGCTTTGATTTAATTGGGGACATTTTAGTTCCCTCGAGGGATCTTCAGCGCATGCGACCCCAAGAAGTGGATAAAAATCGATGGGTTCGGAATTCTGAGATCCATTATAAAAGGGAAGAGGGCTTGTGTTCTTTGATTGGAGATGATAGGTTTCTTGCTGTTTGGGCTTTTACGACTCTGTATGGCATTTCTCTTTGTTGCAATGTTAGTTTTAGGTTTCTTTTCTTTTTAGTGGATTCTTTTGTTTCTTTAATTGATGGGTTCTGGCTTCTCCGACTTGCAGGAGGATGGAAATGGAAGCAACCAGCGGAGCTCTTCTTGATCTTTGAGCCTTTTCGTTTTCTTTTAATAGCTTTCTACCTGCCATCATCACCTTCTCTTCTTTTTTGGCGGTAGTGATTTTGAGAATAACGGTGGAGAGGCAGTCATTTGTTTTCCTCACACTTCCATTTCCGGAATTAATTGCTTGCACGCCAAACTACGATTTTTTGGATCAAAGTTTTGCTGTGATTTTAAGTTTCCCCACTTTGTTAAGGTCTGGGAAGCACTTGGTCTTCACTTCCGTCACAGCTTAGTTAGTGGTTGGTTTTTCAGCATCTTAGCATATCAAATGCAAAAGATTAGGTTGCTAGAGGTTCCAGAAATTGCTCTCGCTGTGTTGCTTTAGATCTGGAGGAGGTGGTTAGCCTTCTAAAATCTTAAAATGGCCATGGCAGGTCCGGTGAAGTAGTCTTAGGCTCTGTTGCCTTTGGAATTTTTGGGTTTTGGCTGTGTTCCCTGCGGTTCCCTTTCTACCAATTGGGAGAACTGCAGGCTCTCTCCTTGGTGCGATGCTCATGGTCATCTTCCGAGTCATATCGCCCGAGGAAGCTTACGATGCGATCGATCTTCCAATTCTTGGGCTCCTCTTTGGAACCATGGTCGTCAGTGTCTTTCTTGAAAGGGCTGACATGTTCAAGTATCTGGGTAAATTGCTCTCATGGAAGAGTAGAGGTGGTAAAGACTTGCTTTTCCGAATTTGTCTCATCTCTGCCATAGCAAGTGCTCTATTTACCAATGACACCTGTTGTGTCGTCCTTACCGAGTTCATCCTAAAGATCGCTAGACAGAACAATCTACCACCACAACCTTTTCTTCTAGCACTTGCTTCTAGTTCAAACATTGGATCTGCTGCAACTCCGATCGGTAACCCACAAAATCTAGTCATAGCTGTTCAAAGTGGAATCTCCTTCGAACGGTTCTTGTGGGGGATCCTTCCAGCTATGATTGTTGGAATTCTTATGAATGCCGCCATCCTCCTAGTCTACTTTTGGAAGTTATTATCGATAGAGAAGGATGAAGAAGTGGTATCAACAGCAGGAGATATCATGGCGGAAGATGATGTGACTTTGCACCGGTTTTCACCGGCGACAATGTCACATGTTACTTCTATGAATTCTCAGGAGTTTAGCTCTGCAATTGATGCCGTTGTACTGAATGGGGACTTTGGGCGCCCTGATGGTCAACGAAGTAGGACTAATAGCATCGATATCGACATACAAACTGCCTCAAGTGGTGGAATTGAATCCACGAGGGTCTCAAATGCATCAAGGGAAGTGGTAGATGGTGCTGGAATTTCTCTGAGAAGAGAGGAAGGTGTGACCTCAAGGAGGATTGTGAGAGGTACCAGCAATTTGAGAAATAGTCTGAGAGAAAATGCTTTGGTCCAATCTTCAGACGAGAAGGAGAGTTCAATCGAGAGGTGGAAGAAGCTATGGTGGAAGACGTGTGTCTATCTTGTTACTATTGGAATGCTTGTTGCTCTTTTGATGGGACTTAACATGTCATGGAGTGCAATCACTGCTGCTCTTGCTCTTGTGGTACTCGATTTCAAGGATGCACGCCCATGCCTGGAGAAGGTAATTTATACATCTACATGTTTTAATCTTCTGCAAGAAAGTTTATCATGTGAAAGATTAATATGATGAATACAATTGCTGTTGTTGTAGCATGCTCTGCTTTATGAACATGATTCTAATTTTCTCAAAATTGAAACTTTTCATCAACTATTGTTGTTACTTTTCCCCATGTATGGCTCTTTCTAATCTGATCTTCTGTTCCTTTCGCAAGAAGCAGGTTTCATACTCCTTATTGATATTCTTTTGTGGGATGTTCATAACCGTTGATGGATTTAACAAAACTGGAATACCAAGTGCTTTGTGGGAATTTGTTGAACCACATGCACGTATTGATAATGCTGGTGGTGTTGCACTGCTCTCTCTGGTGATTCTCATCCTCTCAAATGTTGCCTCCAATGTGCCCACTGGTAAGTCCTCCTAAGCAAGGGTTTTTGCTGATCAAATATTTTGACTTAGTAACGGCAATCAATTTCTCAGTGCATGTGAACTGCTTTTTGATTGCATGTTATTTTTCAGTAGCATATGTATATCTTGCATGTGTTCCCCTAATTTTGTTATCATCTGGTGGAAATCAGATGCATAACATCATTTAGAGCATACTTTTCCACATGAAGTAATATCAAACAAGTCCAACTACAAGTATGTTGCAAACTTGCAATTTTCTCGTTTTAGAGAAATAAGTACGTTGCAATCTGAAACGGGATTTTCCATGTTTGGAATTGGGACTGAGGTTTTTAGTCCGGGTCAACTGTCATAATTGTATTAAGTAAAGATGCTTGCTTTGGGACAACACTAAAAGCATCAGGGAAAGGGTCTGAGGGCTGGAGGACAGTACTGACTGCCCATGGGGAATATTCTGCTCATCATAATGAATTATTCTGTACAATCAAAAGCTTAATTCTTCTTTAATTGAGTTATCCAGAATTTCTTTCATAATCTTTGTGCGTTTTCCTTGGTTTGTTTGTTATCCATTCTCTGTCCTAAATCTTCCTTGGTGAGGCAATGAGGGTGCAAAAGTACAAGGTAGGGTGTCTATGCCGGGTCACAATTTTTTAAGTCAATATGTAGAAGTGGGGAATGGTATATGGACTAAGATAGCAGCCTATTTCCAAGCTTCAAGTTTAAACGAAAGGAGAAGAAGAGAAGTAGGGAATCTGGAATTTTCAAAGGCAGTTGGGTTTTGTTAAACACCTTGAAAATGTGGATGCACAGTAGATCCAAATAGTGGATGGATGAAGCTCAACCCTTGAAAAACTTCTCAAAATTTCTACCAAAAAATGAGAGAAGTATTAAACGAGAACACTGCATACATGTTGAAATCTTCCCATGATGGAAGGTTTTACAAGGTTATGGATTTTAAAATTCCTAGTAGCTATAGAAAAGATGAAAAAGATTATCATTCAGTAAAGACCATGCGAATGCAATTGTACAGATAATGGCTGTTAACTCATGAGGGGCTTTTCTAGCTAGTAGTCATGTTTCATGCTGCATTCTTAGTACTGATGACACCATGTAATCATCGATATGAGAAAGAAAAATGAAGACACCATTTTATTCAAGACAAGGCAGTCAAAAATCACTCTTGTCTTGGTTATAAGTACAATGAACATGTTTTAGTTGAAGTTATGGTGGCATATGTTTGTAGGCAATTTTGACTTCTAATGCTTGTTTATTTCTAGAAATATGTTCCAAGCTTGCTTAGATGAGAATTTGAAGTTTGAGAACGAAACTCACACTTAAAAAAAGGTGCACGGGTTCATGATACTATAAGGTAACAGTGCATGATCAGTGGTTTGGAGACTTACAATAACTAGTGTTTTCTATTTTATTCATTCTCCATTGGTTTGCTTCGAAGTACATATTGTTAACATGACATGACATGGACATAAGTATGGAATACGGGTATGATTTTGGAAGAAGAAAGTTTAAGGAATTGTTATTAAATACATCATCAATGAATTTCCTAAAAGCTTGTGCTTTTTTTGGCCTGGTGCTTAGCTAACATCAACTTAGAGCTGGAAATCATGGGTTCAAATCCCTTCTAAGTTGTATTTTCTTTAATTAACTTTTTTGTGTTGCTGAGTTGTTGTTGTCTTCGCTTGCTTCTGGTTTTTATCTTGAGTTGTTCTTGATTAGTTTGCTATCTTGAGGTGTTCTTAAGATCTGAGAAACATTGTTGATCCCTTTCCAGGATATTTAAACTTTTGTGTTCTAGTGGTTAGTTAGCTTGGTATAAGAGCTGAAGGCCCGGGGTTGAAATCTCTGTTTAGGCCATTTTTCTATAATCTCCTGTTTGTTATCTTGAATCTTCTTCTCTGTTGACCCCTTCCCATTATTGAGTCGTTCTTCATTCATTTGTTATCTTGAGATGTTGTTAAGGGAAAACTGATATACATTTGGACCCCTTACTTAACAACTTAAGCTTTTGGAGTCTAGTGGTTAGTTAGGAATTAAACAATATTATTTGACATTTTTGGGGTTATGTCATGTTCCTTTGTCAAGGGGTGAAAAGACAAATAATGCAACGTTAATTTTCAGCATAGGCTAGTGAGTTTGACTGACTCTTTGGAAAAGTGGAGGTTATGGAGTTAATTGTCAACTTAGATACCATATTCTGGGTTACAGTGGGGCCCCATAGATAAAATAAAGTAAATTGGATAGATTTCAGTTTTGGACTCCATGAGTGTTATTAGTGGGAGCTAACCAAAGGAGGAGGGAAACATAAGAAGATGAGAGAGAAACACGAGGGAGAGAGGAGGGGGGGAGAGAGAGAGAATGTGTAATGACCCAGGACCTCACCCAAGAAGGTTATCTAGTAATTGTTAATTGGGATCCTTAACCTTGCTTAAGTACTCAGAACTTTTCTGATGCACACCCAGTATGGGATTAAACATGTCTAAATGGGCCCTAACATACTTCCCCCCATTTAAGTCTAGGCATCCTTGCCAGGAGATGGTCTAATCAAAATAAAAATGCTACTGCTGTTTCGTGGGAAGCCCTAAAGGGCCCGTATCATAGCGTCCCCTAGTTAGGTTGTGGGCTAGTATCATATCTGATACTATTTGTCATGACCTAGGAGTTTACCCAAAAGGCTAGCCAAAAGTTGTTAATTGGGTCCTCAACAATGCCTAAGTACCCAAAGACCTCCCAAATCCACTGTGGAGCCAATACACATTTGCACAGGTCTTGATTGTAATTGCTATATTGTCTTGATCTTACCTTGGGTTTCTTTTAGGCTTCTTGTGAATTTTCCTGAGGTCTTCTTACGTATACTCATCTCCACCTTGTTTGTTTATCCTCTTGCTAATCTAGTATTTGTTTCGATTGCCTTTGAACACCTCCTTATTGGACCTCTAGTAACCATAATTCCCATTGATGCCATCCAAGTGAGTCCTTGGATTTTCTTCTTCTCCATCTGAAGATGCTTCAAGCCCTTGCATGATATGAATCACCTCACTAGCATGACAAAGATGAATGATGCACACTGCCTTAAACTTTATCTCTTTGCTATGGTATTCTATCATAGTTCTGTGTTATCCCATGTAACTCGTGTTGTGTCAATGCAACTTTCAACATTCCCCGACAGAATGTCAACTTTTCTGTGCTGTTGAACTTCTCTACCTTGAATCTAGGTAATGCTGTTTTTGCAGACTTTTTTAGGTTTGAACTAAGGCATTTTGAATTTCTCAAAAGAATTAAGCCAAATTGACCATGTCCAATGAAATCAAGTCTGGACGAGGGTTCGTTTCCCCTTCTTTCTTGGAAGAAAAGGGCCATTTTAAAGAACTAAGCTCAAATGGGTTTGGGTTGTTAGTCAATTGATATGACTAAATGGTTTATATGCATCCAGGTCAAATCTTTTGATTCATATCAAATTATATCTCAGCACAAATTGGAGTGCAGTAACAGCCAATACATGATACATGGTGTTTGTATCATACAGCATTGGCTGATGCCAATTTGTGCCATATAACATGGTGTGATAGGAGTGTTCCGCCTTGCTTCAAGAAGCACATTGTGACAGGGGATATGGTTTTAGATAGGAGTGGATGAAGAGTTTAAGAGTTCAGATTCACAAAACCAACTCCCATGGAGAGTTAAAGTTCACAAAACTGAGCCCAGATAGATTAAGTTGGATTGCCGATCATAGTTATGCAGTGCTTGGGGTATCTAATTATGAACGCACTGAAAAGGTAGTGATTTCATGCTTTGTCATACAATGCTAGGTAGCAAGTGTCGAACCTGTAGATTTTCTTTCTGGCATACGTTAAAGAATTTTTTGATTCTTTGGTATGTGAACTAGTTCTTTGCAGTGGGCCACCACAGCAAATCAGTACAGTCACGTGTTAGACATTTGGAGTAACTTGGCTAGAGGTAAATATTTGGAGTCTTGAAAAATCTGGCAAATTTGTCAAAAGTTTGGATACACAAAACGATGAATAAAAATAACAAAATTAAAATATAAGCTTTGTAAAATATTTAATTTACTTGTTTACTTAAAAACTGAAAACTTTAGAATATGCTTCATCTCTTAACTCGGTGACAAGTGTTGCAACTCTTTGTATACATGCTTTTTGTGAAGCAGTTGTTGTTAAAACTTCACAAATTTTTATATGGTTCTGATATCCAGTTATTCTTTCTCATCTTTTTCCAATGTCTTCCAAGCTAAGTTAGTTCTCCAGAAGTAGCTATTTGAAGCATTGAGATGAACGTGTCACTATAAATTAAATGTATCATTAGTTTGTAATACAAAGATTTCATAAATTAAATGACTCATGAATAAATCATATAATTTGTTATATTTCTAGACTCATTCATGCATCGACTGCGTGGACAATGATTTTTTAAGAATCATTTTTGCAAAGAGAAACCAATTGAAGAATTTT
>KE505219.1:194147-220054 GCA_000441515.1 Elaeis oleifera | reverse complement strand
GTTCTTCTCTCTCTCTCTCTCTCTCTCTCTCTCTCTCTCTCTCTCTGTGTATCCAAGATTTCCATGTGCATAATCAACGTGGAATTCAATGCACACTCACATGGGTTCTCATAAATGACTCATGGCCTCACCCAAATGACTCACCATAAATTCTTATTAAGATTCCTTAGTCTTGTATAGATATTTAAGATCTCTCCAATATACATCCATTGTAGGACTAAACATGCCTGCATAGGTCCTCAGAGTTAATTTACTCAAATGATATACCTATAATTATACTTATAAAATATTGATTCAATTGTTTAAGTAATGATGAGATATCATTAATATTTGTGATATACATGTAATATCAATGTTATAAGCATCAGAGCTTACGGACACTCAATGCACATGGATGAAGAGGAAATTGAATGCACGAAAGAAATATAGATATTTTGTTCCTCTCATTTGATTGAAGATTTGTTTCAATTTTACTTGAGCTGATATTCATACTTTTATATTTTTCCTTGTAAAACATCAATGGAACTATTTATGCATTTGTTAAAGAAAGAGAACTTGGGAAAGACAATTAGAGGAAAAGAAGATGGTCTCGAGAGTTTGTTTTTTTTGTATTTTTTTTAATTTTTTTCCTTTCAAAGAGATGGCTATTTAATTCTATGTATTGTTATTTTTATTACTGCTAGCAATAGGCACATGATATAATACATGTTGAGAAATAACAAAAAGGAGTTTAAGTGATTGACAAATTAATAAGAGAGATAAAATGCATGGACTAAATAATTAGTATGCAAATTTTATTTGATTTAATTTAAAATGTCCATTAGGTTGCAAATGTAGATATGAGATAGAGATTTTTTTTAAAACTAGAATCCAACTGGGATAAACTATGTAGACTAACTACTTGATCATATTAATTCATAAATATTCATAAAGAGAGAAACTAATCATAGATATTCATAGATATTCATAAATTGCAAGATAACTCCAATCATAGCTTACTTCAATATTTAATTATTTTTTACTATATTATTTATATTTTATAGACCTTATTTGATATTCCTCTTCAAGGATCTTTTTTTTGATCATTTCTTATTACTATTATACATAACTTGAAATAGAATAATAGCTCCATCCCTATGGATTGCATTAAACCTTAATTCTTTTCTTATTATAGTTATTTATTTTTCTATAGATTGCATCTTTTCCATCATTACTTCTTATATATATATTTTGTCTTTTGCACTTTTGAGATAGCAAAATGACTTTATTCCTATGGCTTGCATTGATCTTTTATTTTTATTATATTAATTATTATATTTCTTTAAGCCTATGTTTATCATACTTTCATATTTTGTTATTTTCTATATTTTTAAAATACATATTTTGAAATAATAGGAAGACTCTAGTCCCATAGCCCACATCAAATTTAATTTTTTCTTATTATATTAGTTATTTATTTCTACAAATCCTATTTCTTTTTTTTGTATTCATTTTATAATTACTTGTTATATTTTTATGTTACACATAATCTGAAATACCAAAATGACTCCATCTATCTCCAAAGCTTGCATCATTATTTAGTTTTGTTAGTTATATTATTTATATTTCTACAAATCCTTATCATTCTCGCATTTTGTTCATCATTTTATCTACATTTTCCTATTGTGCATATTCTGGAAAAGTAGAATGACTCTATCTTGAAGCTTGCAAAATTTATCTTTAGTTATTCCAATTTATAGAAACCCTAACTTTATTATGTTTTTGCATCTTTCATCACTTCCCTTTATATTAATAGAATGACTTCAATATTGTACGTTTTATTAGTCTTTGGTTATTCTTTTCTCTTATATTAATGATATATATTTTATAAACTATTTTTTTTAATTTTACATCTTTTATCAATTTCTATATTTTTACTGTGCATACTTTAAAATAGTATAATGACTCCACCATCTTAGCCTATGCTTTTTTAGTGATTCTAATAAATCAAATTGCTTTTAACAATATGAGGAATCCAACTCTAGTTAAAGTAATGGATCTCATCTTAAGAATGAAAACTTATGGTAAGCCCTATCATGTTATTTAAGAGATTTCATGAAAGTGAATTGGCAAAATTATTCATGAAAAAAAATCAACCAATTATCTTACTAGTTGAAGAGGGCATCTTGGGTAATAAATAAACCAACATTTAGAAAGAAGATATATGTAGTTTGATTCTTTGACATGAATTTCGCTCTTCCTTTCTCACACTAGTTTTTCATTTTGCATATTGTTTGTTCCTTTGAGTGACAACTAAGATATATATATTAAGAAAATAGAAAGCATGCTATTGTATATACTATTTAGCTATGCAATAGTAAGTATTCCTTCTCTTGTAATGTATGTTCTTTTATCAGCCTTAAGTATAGTGGCAATTGGACAAAAATTGTGCATTTTTTTTTGAGGATGCTATTTGAAGATCATGATAATATTTATTTATTTATGATTATCAATTTTAATAAACTATTAATCCATATTTGTTGTCATGCCTTTCATTTAATTATATGTTGGTTTCTACTCATTCGCTTATAGAGAAATTGATTATATCACTTTTATGAATATAATGATAGATGAAATATGTTGTATGCATTGTTTTCTTTGACAGCTACTATTATATCATGACGATCATGATAATATTTTGTTTCTCAAAATTATATATTTCATATTCTAGATTCAATGGCTAAGCAACATTTCTTATTTGACACAGAGGTTTATAAGATGACTTATTTTAGTTAGATCTGATGTTAATTGAAGTAGGTTATATTTTACTTTTTAAAAAATACTAGAATAGGAAGAAAAGTTTTTACTTAATTCAAAAAATGTTTGGGTCGAGTTTTAATTCTAAACTCAACTTATTGGGTCTAGATTTTAGATATTATCAAAATTGAATTTTATTTTCTCACTCATAACTAGGTTTTAGGCTTGATTTTACAGTTTTGATTTATATCCTTTCTAAGTTAATCCAATATATGATTATTCATAGATTTAGTAGGTCTAAGCTTTAATTAAGGTATGAGATTAAGCTAACAAGTTTCATAAAAGTTAGAGAACTATTTAGGATAGATAAATAAAATCAACATTCTCAATAGGGAGTTATATATAATTTTTTTCCATCTTAATTCCACTCTTTCTTCTTAATACTGATTTTCGATTCTGCGTGTTGCTTTTTGTAAGCATTCCTTAGAGTGACTTGCATTCTTTAGAGTGACAATTATAGTATATATATCAAAAAAGATAAAAAGAATGTTGCTACTCTTTTTATTAAGCTATATCCTAGTCACTACACCTTTTGTCATAAATAATTTATTTTGTGAATGTCTTGAATATAATGGTAATTGAAAACTAATTGTGCATATTGTTTTCTCTAATAAGTACTATCATGAAGTTTTAAACAATATTCTATTTCTTAAAATTACAGACTGTCAATATTAATGAGCTATTAATTTTATAACTATCTATTTTGGATTCAACGGGTAAGACTGTATATCTTGTTTGATTCAAGAACTCTTAAAAATACTTGCTTTATTGAGCCTAATGTTAATCTAAAAATATTAAGTTTCTACCAAATTCCTAAAAAAAAATATAGCAAAGTTTTGGTTCTTGACTCAATCCATTGAATTTAATTTTTAAGCTATTAAAAGTTCATTTAAGTCCAATAAAATCTCAATATGTTATAACCTGAGAGTGCTAGCCATAATCATGATATGTCTTATATTCAATTATGGTTCAAATGCTAACATATAATATCTATTTATAAATAATTTATATTTAGATCAAAGTTTTCATCATTATTTGATCTCAACTTCATGAAGATTAGTGGATGTCTAGGGTATTTGGGAAGAATATCCCTTATTGTCTATCCCTTTTCTTATAGGCCTTTTTCTATCTTAAAAAATAAAACCAAGATATAGACCTAAGTTGGTTAAATACCACTTTAAAGAATTTATTTTATCATCTAATTTTAATGCTATAAATACTAACATAACTAGAACCTTTCTCCATTAGAGAAAAATCGGTTTCATAGCAAAGCTGTGGACATTTTTGGCATCAAAAAGTAGATATCCCCAAGGAGAGGGATATTTTCATCATCCTATCCTCCTATTTCAGTATCCTCATATTTTCTGTGCTATACTTACCTTTTATGTCCATCCCTCTTCCCCTTTTCTTCTTACCCCATCTACATTCCTAGATCTTTCCTAAACTCTTCTCTCTTTGTTCTTTCTCATCTCCATCGTGCCTTCTTTCCCCTTCTCCTAGGACTAAAATCCCTACTCCCAAGCCCTAATCCCGTTACTTCCTCTAACTCGATCCTTTGATCCTCTGATGGCCAACAAAAGCAACAAGCCTATCAATCTAATGCAGCAGCCTGCAACACATTCTATCGATGTAGTGCAGGAGCCCACAATGCAATCTATTAATGTAATATATGAGCCCGCAATGCGATCAATTAATGTAGCGCAGGAGCCTGTAGCACGATCTATCGATGTAGAGCAAGAGTCCCCTACACGATCTATTGATGTGCCACAGGAGCCTACAGTACGATCTATTGATGTAGTGCAGAAGCCTATAGTACCATCTATTGATGTAGTGCAGGAGCCTGCAATATCATCTGTCAATGTAGAACAAGAGCCTGCAGCATACCTTATTGATGTAGCACAAAAGCCTATAGTGTGTTCCAGTGCTCGAGTAGGCTTCAAGCGTGAACTAGCATTTATCCTCAAAGCCCAATCTGAGCTTGACCCCACCTCAGATCCACTCGGCTCCGTAAGCCCTCTATTCCCTTCTACTCTGCCTTCACTCCCTCATCTTCCATCCTTAATAAAAGGCTAAAGAACACTAAAAGCTCTAATATGCCAAGAAAGAGAGGCAAACAAATTAAAATACCTGTTGGTGATCCCTCCTCCCCTCAATCCTTGTTAAGGGCTCCAATTTCATTCATGGGGACACTTGCAATATCTAATAGTCGTGGTGGACCTAATGTTGAGATCTTAATCGATGTCAATGGCATGCCTCCTATTTCAAAGTGTGCATCAGGGATTACAAGACCAAAATCAAGCCTTGAAATAGAAAATCTGGTGAGAAAAACTCTTGTTCCTATTTCAATTATGCATGCAGAGTCTCCAAATGCCAAGTATCTGCTATTATTTTAATTATTTTGGTAATATTATAATGGATTGAAAATTTAGATATTTCTATTATTTCACAGTCGTGATATGATGAATTTGGAAAGAACTCTATTGAGATTCAAAGCCACTTGATAGTTCGTTGATTAGATTACTCTTATGGAAATCAATTGGTTGATTAAATTTTGATGTTCATATGTCAATTCAGTTGTTTGCTATCAATACTTGACAGTTAATATATATGATCATATAGTATTTTTCTAAATCTTTATTGATCATCCCTATGTTCTAAAAATAACGACTAATCTAAGAAGTTTGAATCATTGATTGATTCAAAGCTAGACCAGTTATGTACAAAACATGATTTTTCTTTAGATTTCTTTTGAAATTGCTCGCTTACAGACTTTTTAAGTACATTTTGCTATAATCTATCTATTTATTATTTAAAGCTATTTGCTATAGGATATACTGCCAACTATAGGTGGTACAACTTTCTTATTTTTTGCATTTTCTTCTAATAGTTTTGGTTGATCCCATCTCAAAAATATTAATAATATGGTCTAAACTCTGAATTGATTTTATGATTACAGGAAGTTGAGACTCATGGTCTGATAAAGGATGTTGATAACTGTGAAGGTGAAGATAAATGCTTTGTAGTTCCTGATATGGATGTTGACATTGGCTTCTTAATTTTTTTTTCTCTTTTCCTTCTTTTTTCCCCAAGGGACTTACAGACTCTTAAATTGATAGATTCATTCCATGCTTCAGATGCCGAGAAGTTTACATCATTACATGACTTGTGTCAGGAATCGAACCAATATCAGACAATCTCTGCTCAAACACATGCTACTAGCAGCTTTGGGTATGTCTCTATAGTGGCTCGTATGCACCACTTTATTTTATTTACCTTTTTGGATAGCTTATACACTCGTATGTTTAATCATAGAAGGTAATAGCTAACCATTAAAAATTAAGCATACATTTGTTGCACTTCTAAACTTACTAGTTAAATATAGATTTTGTGAACTTGGTTTGTTAGAATATGATATTATCATTTTTCTAACACAATAATATGATATAATAATCAAGGTGCTCTTGCTTATTCAAGATCAGAAGAATACAACTTATATCATATATTTTACCAAAGAAACCATTATTCGCTTTGTATTGTGAAAATAATTGATTTATCTTTTTAACTTTTTAAAAGGATTTCTTAATTTATTAGTTAGATTTTTTTTTGGATAAAAATACTGTAACAAACTCATGAAAATTAATCAAGATAGATTAGTAGTGAATAATATGGCAAAGCCAGGGTTTCTAAGCAAAGAGGTGAAGACTTAAGAATTTATAATAAGTATTTGTCATAGTAAAATTTATTAAATAAAAATAAAAGATTCCACAAATGTTGATTTATATTGATATCTAATAAAATTTTTTTGATGATTTTTAATATTTTGAGAATGTACCAAAATTATCTTTCTTATTATATATTATTGAACATCATTGTCCATTAATCTTCCATTCAATTGCACAGCTAATTGCTTGCACTGTCTACTTGATTGACATGCTAGACATAATTATTTGATAGTAAAATAATTTAGCCATCAACAAATACCGGTGAGTTGTGATTCTCTAAATGATCTTAAGATCATGATAGCCAATTTTCCAAATTGGTTCCATAAATCACCATACAACTTATTCCAATAAAGTAAGCTTTAATCTAAATGTAGGTTAAAACTCAAACATAAACATATAAGTTGCTTTATTAAACGAGCATTAATGAACAGAAGAGATTCATTAAAATAGAGAGCGAGTAGCAAATGATCCTAACATATACATATAACAAAATAAAATTCAATATTTAAAAAAATAAAGATTTGATAAGAAAAAATATGTAGTCAATGATCAAAATATGTAAGTGTGGACTCACAAAGAGGTGTGTACAACACCATCAGCAAACTCTGGTGCAAGTTTTAAGATCTATAGCCTCTAGCAAGACTTCTATGATAATGAGAGAAGAATGTTAATCCAAGGCATTAAAAAAAATTATGAGGTCTAACTATTCTAAGAGGAGGTCAACAAACTCTCATGGAGACGGAAGTGGTACATGCTTCTCTGCCAAGATGACACCCTAAGTGATGCCTCGACCATGGTAGCGAAAGACACCACTTCTTTGAGGAGTGGTTGGATGTTAGTCATGAGTAAGACATATAAATATAGGAGTTTTAAACTAAGCGACCTCTAGTCCCTATGCCACTGGCTCAACTGGTTATTGTTCATCTTCGGGCTATATATATTGTGGTTCAGACAAAAAATTTATCTTAAAGAGGACATTCATGGCATTTGAAAGTTAGTTTTTATCTTCTTTCTTCAAGGAAGAGGTTTAATATTAGGAGCGGCATTGCAGCCATCAACACAACCCTTGCAGAGATCAGAATAGTTCATTACTGTCACTTCTTATTCTTCTCCCTTACCTTATGGCGTAGTAGGCAACAGGTTGTTGAAGGGAAGGTGGAATTAATCATGGATAGGGCGGAGGAACTAGCAAAGACAAAGGCAATGGAGGGATCTTCAAGCTTGGGTTTCGTCCTATAGATAAACGTCCATCCATCCTTATCTTCGCATTCTACCGCTCCATATTTAAGTTTCCTAGTTGATGTGAAGTTGGTCACCATGTGGGTCATTTGACTGTGGTAGGATCAACAATGAGAACATATATCATACATCATATATACCACATGATGGTTTACCACACCAATTATAAGCATAGGTCTCGATAGATCAACACCAAGATAAGTACATAAATGAATAGGATCATTAGGAATGTATATCTATGATTGGCATCATATACCGTCATATGGTATAGGATATAATTTCTCGATCAACCATTTGGAAGGCTAAGGAGATCCAGAAGTGGAAGGCCATATTCCATCTATGTAATAATCAATAGGAATGTCCTCAAATGTTGGGCTAATGAAGCATCAAGCAATTTAAATATTTGGTCATGGACAAGAAGTCACCGGGTCCAAATAGGTAGACTCTCCTACTATATTATAGGTGGTGGGAGTTGGTCAAATGGGACTTATGCCAACTTGCAAAGGAGATTTGGAAGGATGCTAAATGAAACTGTGTCATTATAGGTTTTATCCCTAAGATGGAGGCCACATATTGTGTGGGGAGTTCCAGCCTATTAGCTTGCTTAATAGGTATCTCATGCTTGCTAATAGATTAGAGTACATAGTTGTTGATTTAGTTGGGGATGTTCAAAATGCTTTTCTTATAGACCTACATCATTCATTCATTTACTTGTGTAGAAGTTGTCCTCATAGATAGTAGCTATTGTGAAGGCAAAGTATATTCTATTCATGATACACTTTCAAAAAGCTTACAACCTCCATGGTTGAGGTCTTGAGGATATGAATCTCCTTGATCGAGGGAGTTGTATCTTGAAGGTGGCCGGTGTCATGGTGAGTAGCCAGTTGGAAGAGCTTCTATTAGGTAGGGATTGAGGTAAAGGGGACCCCATTTCTCCTTTATCTTTTATATTATTTATTGATTTTTTGCATCTGATTGGCCCTAAAGCGAAGGATGACCAAGAGACTAGCGGACACTTTGCCTCCTCGTGGGGTCATCAATTTGTGGTATGCGAATGACTTATCAATATTTATAAAGCTAACAAGTGATTTTGGGGATGTTTAAAATTAGTGCTCTATTGCTTTGAGGGCCAATCAAGTCTTAAGTTGAATTTTCATAAAGTTGTTATGGCCTATTTGAGATAAACATGAAGATTCAATATGTGGATGTCTATGATTTATAGCGCTTGCTAGATTGATGCAACCATAGAACTTTAAATTTTGGATTTAAATTAGAGTATCGGCATTCTGCAAGGGTATCCTTCAGACTATTTTTTCATTTGCTTAGATCTTTAACTAGAGATCTTCTATCCTTCTTTGCTTGATGAGTGAGCAGAAAATTTACTCTTATCGATCATTTTCCTAATCTCTTTTGCAGTAAAGCGGAAACAAAAGAATTGGATGAAGAGTTTTTGGAGGAGATAGCTACTGATGTGGTTGGGACTCCAGTTTTATATAATATCTTGATTTTCTCTTCAAAGAGAATTGATCTTGTCAAATTGTGCATACCAGAGAATACCATTTATCTTTAGATGACATCCATCATAGGATAGACTGCTGCACATGAGCATGTGGATTGTGGCATGCATCGCACATTATTTGATGGCCATACATTCTGTGATGGATGCCATCCACGACTACATTGTGGTGCTGCATGAGCACCGTAGGGATCCATGCTCTAAATTTCATGTTCGAGGGTGGTTGAATTAGTGAAATCCTTGTGGATGACTTGGTGTCGGCAATAGGATAAAGGGTACACATACTTTTTTTTTTCAAAGTCAAATTGTTATGCATTTTCACTTGGCTAAAGGTCGGCGTCCAGTAAAATTCAATCATAAGTATCATAAATCCAATCACAAATACTATAATGAACCTATCACGTAAATACATCTAAGCTGTCCGATCATCTAGTACAAAGGGCCTAATGTTACATTTATTTTGATATCATTCATAGTATTATAGGATCTCATTTGAAAAAACTAGTTAGAAATATGATTGAAAGTGGACGGGATTGGGTCGGGCTATGCCTTTATCTAACCCCAGACAAATTTTTTTTTTTAGCTTTGGGTTCGGCTTAAGTCTAAAAATTTTGATATCATTCATAGTATTATAGGATCTCATCTGAAAAAGCTAGTTAGAAAATATGACTGAAAGTGGATGGGATTGGGTCAGGCTATGCCTTTATCTAACCCCAGACCGATTTTTTTTTTTTTAGCTTTGGGTTCGGCTTAGGTCTAAAAATTTTGGACAATTCAAGTCTGAGTTTGACTTGAGCCTAGGCCTAGGGTTGGACTCGAACCTGATTGGGCTGGCCTGAATTATCTGTTTGGATCGAAAATAGATCGCGCTCCAATGCAATTGAAGTTTAATATCTCATATTGTTGCTTCACAAGTAAATGGGCTAGCCAAAAACCGAGCTCTCTCCAATAATACAAATAAATGATATATGATATACCATTCTTATCTAAATCCATTCTAATTTGCCCTTCACTTTCTCATCATTCTCTCCAAATAATTAAATACAAAATCAATTTGTTCGAGCTTAAATTCGGGCCTAAATTGGGCTCCATTTCGAGTCTTGTTCGGGCTCGGATTGGGCTAATGACATACCTGATCCTAGCCCAAAAAAAAATTGACTGTATATTTAAGCTCAAATCCAATCCGAATACTTCCGGACCTAGCCCATAGCCCAAATTGAGGTCATCCAAACCAATGAACTTCAGGCTAGCCCAAACCCATTTCTGGCCTAATAAAAAATTTATTAAATTTTTGATTCTATATAAATATCAAAATTTACTTAGTGCACGACGGATTTGAGGCTAAATATACACTTACATGGCTCTACAAGAGATATGGGAATTTTCACTTGCAAGAGGAGGAGCAGTTGATCAAAGCCTAAATGTCGGATTGGAATGCTTACGATGTTGGATGACCCCAAGGAAAAGGTGTGCTATGCTGGCTCCGTGGCACGGCCAGGTGCTTTGATGTTGTGAGATTATGCTAAAACTTCGAGCCCGGCTTCCTCTTCCTCTTCCTCTGCATGAAGTTATTGGTCGGAGTGTGTGGGGAGGCTTCAAGTGTCCGATGAGCTGTTTGTTAGTTGCGAGTGGTTCCTGGGACCAAACCAGGTCGTTCTCGTGGAGGATAGATAACGTTTTGCACTTATCCTATTGGGACCTGGTCAAGTAAACCCTGTTCTTTCTTATTTTATTGATCAATGAAAATTGGTGGGCTTCACCTATGACTTTTTAGTGGTCCCAGAATTTTTTATTAGGGTAAAATGGCCTTTATCTCCTAGGATTTGGACGGTTTACATATCTGACTTGCAGAGGCTGTAGGATACTGTTAATTGTGGGCTTGTGGCTCACCAATTAGTTTTATTTTCTCCTCCTCTTCTCTTTTGTGATGTTTGTATTTTATGGGACAGAATTTTGAGTGCACATTGTTTGAGTTTGGTGATTTAGTTCCAATCATAACTAATCTATGTTCTTATCCCTACCAGCACGAGGCAGAGAAAGTTCCGCTTGTTTGTGAAACTGAAATCAAGTTAAAATAACCTAATCAATTGTTCGAACTCCCGGATCCAGTTAATAAAAGAGACTTCAAACTATCCTAAGATGTTTTAGTTCTGACAGTCTACTAAATAATCTCAAGGACAGAGCCCTTGCACTTGTAGCACTCTAACCAATAAATACTTCGTTCCAACAATTTGAGCATGGCAATGGAGGAAGTGAGACACGGTCCTCCATTATTAAAGATTAAGGAATATCCATAGGTTTGAGCATACGAGATTGCAATGATTTCTCTAAGTAGACATATGCGTCAGAGGTGACACTTTTCGGAAGATTTCTGTGAGCATCATTCTTTTTCTTTTCTGAGCAAATATTTCCCAAACAAATGGCATTCAACCTTGTCAAGTTTGCCATTTCAAATCACTGCTTTTGATATCTGACTCAGGAGCCCTCATTGCATGCATAAAGTGTTCACTTCTAGTTAATGTTCCCTTTCATTGAACAAGCTTTGTTACAACTTGTTGTCTATCTTCTTCATAAAATTTGTCATGAATCTGATATTCTGATTTACTTTATGTTCTCAATGACTTTGTACCTAACATATTCTTGTATTTATTTGAATCCAGATTATCGCCGCAAGCAAGTGAATTGGGATCTTCTCAATGTGCATCTCCAGAAGAAATAGTATACGGAAAGTTAACTACAAAGTCTGTATATCAAGTCTTTTCTATCTTCTACCACCAAAAAAAAAAAGAAGTGTTTTTTCCCATTAATTTTGTACGGTTCAACTTCTGCAAGCATCTTACTAATTTGGAACTAACATTTGTGTGTGTCTTTTTTTTTTTTTTTTTAAAATTTTCAATAAAGAGATTTAGGACTTCATAGATTAATATTTGAGAGTGGCCGATATGAGAATGTTCCAGTGAAATACCGGATAGATGGAGAGGTTGGACAACCAATATGAGTATGTTGGTCCTTATTACAGTTGGAAATTATTGTTGCACCGTTGTGACTGGTCAATCTACTACTATCTTTCAACAGAATTCACTGCAAGGGCGGATAGAGAATTATGGAATACGCTGTACCCACTGTCGTGATGTGGTATATCTATTTATTTTGCTCAATATCTTTAAATTCTTTAATTTTGTTCTTGTGTGCCGACTATCTTATATATGGCTGATGAGCAGGTTAGTGCTTCAAAATTTGAAGCCCATGCTGGCTGTGCACACAGACGCAAACCGTGAGTTGGGGTTTTAACATGCATATGTCCAATATGTTATCCATAGATAAACATGCATACATACAGCACACACATATACATACACATACAAATACAAAGAAAGAGACAGAGAGGGAGTGTGTGTGTTTTAAACTGGAAAGCTTTGAAGAGTATTTGGCTCCAAATGCTTTCTAAAGAAAGTCAATGAGAGAACTCTCAAAATGAAAACCAATGATGTTGATCATGATCTAAGATATGCAACTTACAAACTAATGACCATTTATTCTAGAGCTCTCTTATCTATACATCTACCTAGAAAATAAATGGTGGCAGCATAGCTAGTGAGTAAAATGCATAGCATAAACTACTTGATTTGCATTTCCAAACTGTTGATCTTGATCTAAATATTTCTAAATGTATATAGATTAAATTTTGTATAATTTGCATGTTTCTAATCTATAGATCAAAGTTATATTGATATCATACGATTGAAATTATCAATTGTCTTTTCATTTGATGCATGAGTAAAATACTTTAAAAATTCATGTTTTTGGTTTCTGCCCATTTTATATATTGTAGATCATGATCAATGGTGCGGATTTTCATTCTGGTAGGCCCTTCATCGATTCCATTGGGAAGCATATGGACCCAAATTATTTTTAGAAGCATTCCAACCTAACTCTCTCTCTCTATATATATTTTTATTTGTGTATATTACATGTATATTCCTTTCAACCCCTTAAATTTACTCATCTCTCTATTCCATTGTGACTTTCCAGGTACCATGGCACATATACTTTGGATGGAAAATCACTTCATCAAATAGCACTTATACTATCAATGGAACGACATAAACAAAGTGATACACTCTGTCAGATGTGTAAAAGAAGTGGCACCCTTGTACAATGTGATCGATGTCCAAGAGCGTACCACAAAGGTATATGCCTTGTCTTTGTAGGAAATTTTTTATGTACATGTGTATTTGTATGTGTATGTATGTATCATTTGTTTTGTATTCTTGGTTTTCAAAAATATCTTTATTCTAGACACTCTTACACAAGTTATAGTTGGAACTTGTTCCAAATTTAGCCACCTTTATTGCAAAAGGGTTCCGCACATTCATGTGCACAATTCTAGGTATTTGTTGCCGGCAATTCCTGTAGCTGTGAAATGGCATTTGGACACTAGAACTTTATCAGGTTTATTTGATTTTTGTTGCTTATTCTTGTAATATTGTTGTTATCTAGTCAAGAAGTCAGTTATCATTTCTGTTTCATGTAGATTGTGTGTGTAATGTTGCATAAACCAAATGTCGGACAAGGCAAGCTTCTTATCATGATCTTATCCTTTGGTTCTTGACATGCAAATTTATGTTGTGCTGTGGTGAAACTTAGGACATATTGCAATGGAAAGTCACATAAGCACAGCAAACAGATGGTTTCAACTTTCAAGATGCATGCCTGTATGTTTACAAGATTATGTTTTATGGTCAAGACTGATCTGGGTAGCTACAAAGTGACACTAATGCTACTCCAGTGCTGCTACTGCAGCAACCACTATAATCATCATTTTTATCATCAATAAAATTTGAAGAGCATACATATCATTCCATTTAGAATATCTGTACCACAAGTTAACAACAATAACAGATCATTGATGAGAAATAATTGGCAATAACATAATTTCTAAGGAGTAGCTTCAACAAATTATACCTTATTGCCCAAAGGAAGCAACCCGGGGGGGAGGGTTAAATTGGGTTCTTTATGTGCTTCTAGTTAAACCAATTTAAATATATGTGATGTGTATGATTCAAGTAGCAGCGGATTCAAGATATATGTATAATACTTTGCAAGGATTTAAAGCTAAACTAAACAAGTAAAGCCAAAAACAAAGCCACAACACAAACGCACAAAGGTTTATAGTGGTTCGATGCAACTCGCATCTACATCCACTTTCCAAGCTCCTCTTAGGAATTTCACTATAATCTCCCTGATTATAATGTGTTTGTTTTTTCAGGCTCACAAATAAATCCAATTAATTTTCAGAGATCACTAACTATAACTTTACATCGATAGGTTTTCGGGCTCACTATCAATGTAGTTGATTTTTCGGGCTCACAGACTAAAATCTTACACAATTATTTTTTAGGATCACAATTAAACCTAGTGGTTTTTCAGGCCAACCAACCAAAACCTACAATGTCTAATTACGGGCTTGAACAAGCCTTAACCCCAAGTTTCTTTCTCCCAAAGAAACTTATAAAGAACAAAAATACAAGATAAGATTTTAGCACAAAATAAAACTAAAATAGAATTCTTTTGAAGCACAGAGAAGAGGTTGAAATGTTGAGCTTTGGAAGCTTGATACTCTTTTTTAAAGGCTGAAAGAGTATTGAAGATGTTGTAGAAGAATGCTCTTGAGTGCTCTTTGAAATGATGCTCAAATTCCTCTCTTTTCTCTTTCTCTTGGATATTCAATGGAGCTCTCACAAATTTGAAGATTTTTCTTTGTAAATCCATTTGCCTCCTTTTCTTTAGATTCTTCACCTTTAAATAGACTTAACAATGGTTGGAGAATGAGTTTGGACCGTTGGAGTGAAAAAATAGCTGTTGGAGCGATTGGAGCAAAAAGTTGAAGTTCTGAAAAATTAGTCATTTAAGTCACTGGATCGACTCAACTTTTCTCTTAGTCAACTCAGTTCCTCACTACTGTCACTGGGTCGACTCAACTTTTCTCTGAGTCAACTCAGTAAGTATTGTCAGAAAATTCAGCCTTTTGTCTTTTGCTGCCTTCTGAGATTGGGTCAACTCAGACTTCCACTGGGTCGACTCAACTGGTGTGCCAAGTATGCCAACGTGCCGGAGTCGACTCAAAATCTTTCGGAGTTGACTCAAAATCTTTCAATATTATTTTCTTAATTTTTGACCATCCAAACTTGAATTTTTTGGCCCCAATCTTGTCTAAATATATTTGCTTCCTTCAATTTCAATTTCTCTTCTTCCAATCTTATTTTCTTCGTACCGAGCTATCCAAACTTGTGTGAATTTGTTCTTTTAAGTGCTTTGGCGTGGTATCCTAAGAGGATTTGTCCTTAAGATAAATTCTTCATTTTGAATGCTTAAAAAATCCTACGTCCAATTTTAAAATACTTGATTAGAATTATAATTACTCAAAATTTGGCAATCATCAAAATCAATCATGGGGTCAACATACCTATAGTAATATATAACAGCACATGCATTTTTGTATTATAATGATTGATGATAAAGTGGCATTCAATGATTTCAGAAGCAACATGCTTATATGTGCCCGACTACGTCTAATTATGTCTTCTGTTGAGGTCATCAGACGATACCAACAGATATCTTAAACTATGGAATCCAACCTTGCACTATTTTGATGGGTCAACTATGATTTATCATGGGACACACAACACTGAATGTGATGTTAGTTGGTATCTAGCAGCAAAATGTTCAATACATGCTGCCCATTGACAATCTTGGGTTGACCTCTCTATTGGATTATGCAGCAACAAAGTGTCTATTCCTTTTTAAACTGTCTAATTTGAGGCAATTTTGCCTGTTTACTTCAGTGACTCACCAATCCAGCTTTCTCCAGTTGGTATGAAATGATTTTGAATGCTTTTGCATTCTATCATATTCGTTGTACATCTTTGACTATATTCCTATTTTACTGTGGGTGAACGTCTACTTTTTGATGCAATGAAATATTTTAATGGTCTCAACTTTGACAAGAGTTGATTGTTACTTTTCCAATCTTCCATGCATGTATCAATTATTGCAGCTATTTTATATGGAGGTAGAACTGTTTAATATTTATGCCAATACATTAGTTTTCTCATGTAGTTAATAGAATGAATATATTTCATTTTATGGCTTCCATCTAGTAACTCTTTATATGCGTTTTGTGATGTTTTCACATGCGTTTCATGCAAATCTTATTGGTAAGTGAATGCCCACCATTCCTATATATGTCTTATATACAATGGAAGTTCTTTTTTCTAACAGAATGTGTGGGATTGTTGAGCATTCCAGAGTCCTGGTTTTGTCCATTTTGCAAGAAAATGTATAAGGGAGAAAAGCCTCTAGCTCGGCGAGTTCAGATGGTCAAAACTTCAAGTACTAAACTGAGTAGCTGTGTGCTTTGCAGGTTAGCCACTTCATGCATGTTCTATGTGTGAAACCATTGCGGCCTTGAAGTCCCTCATTATGTAGCAACCTCACTCCAGGCCTTTGTTTATATCTGTTGAGGCCTGATAAACGTTGTGAACCCTTTCTCTAATAGCTTAAACTTTTGCGGTCTGTTGTTTAGTTAATATGTTATCGGAGCCAAAGGTTATAGGTTTAGATCCTCATTCAGGCCTATTCTTTTGGAGTCTGTCGGTCAGTTAACAGAATCTACTATGCTTGTCAGTCATGTTAAAGCAATTGCAGCTTTGATTGCATTGAGCCCTTGTAGTTGTGCTTTTATTTGAATATTTTTGTTTGAGTTGTGAATTTCATTATGTATATTTCTTTGTTGATCATTGTAATGTATTCCAGGTCTACAGATTTTTGAAGTCAGGATTTGGTCCGCGCACTGTTATACTATGTGATCAGGTATATTTAATTATTATAAAACACATAATTAATGGTAGTGATGTCAGTTCTCTTCGACAGCTTAAGAAATTGTCAGCATATGCTGTTTATTGCTTGTGTTTGAGTGAGTTCTCATCGAATTATTTAAAATTGCTTAGTGTGACAAGGAGTACCACATTGGATGCTTAAAAGGCAACAACATGTGTGATTTAAAGGTCAGCGCATTTACATTCTATTATCTCTTTAGATTGTTTTATCTGTCAAAATCACTGAACATTGTATAATACAACTCATTGTTTCAATCACAGGAATTGCCGAGTGGTGACTGGTTCTGCAGCAATGATTGTAAAAGGATTAATTCTGCATTAAAAGAGTTAGATCTTTGCGAACCAGAACCTCTTCCTGACTTGGTTCACATTTGATCAAGAAAAAATGTGAGGAGAAGGGTCTTCACATGAATGCAGACACTGATTTAAGATGGAACTTATCCATGGCACAGCTTCTGCTGCTAAAAATCCAATTCTCTCCAGGATAGTCTCTATTCTTCATGTAAGTTCTTACGGGCTTAAGCAACAAAAGTTGATTGACAGTTGCAATTTTTGGCTGCATTTTTATCAAACAAGAGGTACACAACGTTTATGGCCCATAACTATTTAAATTGCTATTACTCTATAAATGAGTTTTGCAGTAAAATTTATTAGGAGTCACCAAACTGAATTGTGGTCATAAAAAAGGATGGATTAGGAGATGACCTGCATTTACCTGTAACTGACATGAGCTAGGTTATGTCTGTTTTGGTGCGTACTGAGGTGGGTAATTGGATTCTCACTTTCTATCCTTATTGCGGCATGGAAGTCAGATTGGTTCTTCTTTGCAAGGACACAGGGTAGTTGGATAGCATAGATTAAAATGCTAATGGAACTCTTCTGTTTTATGTGAGTTACCTTCCCAAGATTTTTCTATTTTTTTGGGAGTGGAAACCTTCCTAAGAATTTTAAGTTCACTTTATTGTTTTAAACAGTAAGGTGATATATTGCTATCTTATCTATGCAATATAGTATCTAGTCAAGTATACATACGGGAGAAGTGTTGTACATAGTTATTTTCCTTGTTGAATTTAGGATCGCATTATATTGTTTTCACGAGATATGTGCTCATGCAATTTTTATGTATGTCAGAACAAAAGATAGACCCTAAATTCATTGATCACCTTCTTGATTGTATCTTTTCAAAGGCTGTGTAGCTACTCTTCCAGCCTGAAAGTACCACATACTTTTGGTAAAAGATTTGGAAGGAAACAATTATTCAGAGTTGCCCCTGCAATTTGGTGGGCATGTTGAAATTTTTCCTAATAAGTTGTTTACATGGAGTTGGTTTAGTCTTTGGGAGAGAAATTTGCGGTTGTTGGGATAATTTAGATTCCTTTGTTCTCATTCTTTCTTTCTTTCTCTTCTTCTAGTTGTCAACCTTTTAACAACCTTTAGAGATGGTTCCTTCTTTTTCATCACCTATGCAGACTCCATGAGTTGGCAGTCTAAAAGCTTAGAAAATTTCCGGCAAACTTATAATATGGAATGCAATTTTTCATGTGCTGGTTTAAATAATACTAGATGGCTTGTTGCCCACAAAATAATGATAGATGGTCTTTCTAGAAGTACGTTATCCTTTGTCATTCGGATTCCTTATTGATTCACGTCTTTAGGTACTTGCTAATGTGTTATATATACAGATTTACTGTTTTAATATGAAGCAAATTGATACATAATATTTATGGGACACTATTGTATGTTAAAGTCACTTCAGTGAATCTTATTCATTGACATGTTGCTTGTGTCTGTGCCTTGCAAAGTCGATATTGAAGTGTCTCTAGGAGAACCTAAAATTATATATAATACTGCATCCTTGTGCTCAACTGCAGTAGTTCCCTATCATAAGTTCCACAAGTAGTCGAATCAAAAGTGACTAAGGCTGGCCTGTTAGCTTATTAATTTGTCCATCAGTTGCCTTCTTTGGACAACTATTAACAAACCACCTATCCACCAAGCCACTGATTTATATGTATGTCTGAGATGAAATCAAATTTTTCTGCCATTGACTTGTGATCTGCTAACTTAAATCATGCTCCTGCTGCAAAGTTACTACCTTGTACCACTTCCAATTTCATGAATTAGAGAAGCAACGTACGTTAAATTATTTCTATTCCTGAATTTTCTCCATTCCTTCATGTTAAATTATTTCCGTAATGCTTCTTGGGGAGTCCAATTTGTATGTTCATGCTGCTTGTATTTCCTTTTCTTCTCCTCCCCCCCCTCCTCTCTCTCTCGGTAAGTTGGCGGGATAATGGTTGAATTCTCTTCTCCAACTCGCATATTTTGCTGCAGGAATCTTTTAAACCAATCAAAGATGATGCAACCGGTAGAGACCTAATTAAGGCCATGGTCTATGGGTGAGAAAAGCCTCAGTCATATACTCTATGTTCTTTTCCTTTATTGGCAATTCTTTTGTCAGTTCACCTCAATTTGAATTTATCCTTCAGTAACCAAATTCCCTTTTACAGAAGAAAAATCGGCAGTCGTGATTTTAATGGGATGCACTGTGCTGTGCTGACTGTCAAGTAAGAGCTATATATTGGCATGTTTTACATACTCTTTATACAAGGTTATATAACCATGGTTACATCTGGTGCAACAATTGCAGTTCATTCGTTGTGTCGGTGGCAATTTTTCGAGTATTGGGCTGCCAAGTAGCTGAAATGCCTTTGGTTGCTACATGCATCCAGGACCAGGGGATGGTGAGTTTCACTTTAATGTTTGTCTGAGATTATGTGCTGAACTTTTACTCAGGATCATCCTTTGTCAATATTAATCAAGCCGCCCGCCTTCTATAGGGCTACTTCCAATCACTGTTTTGGTGCATTCTGAGAACTCTATCAGATCTGGGAGTAAAGCATTTTCTGGTTCCAGCAGCAAATGATGCTGTATCCTACTGGAGGAACAAGTTTGGCTTTGAGAAAATATCACGAGATCAGGTCGGTAGCTTTTGTTGCACTACCTAGTGTGCTTTTAAGTCTATGTTGTGGTGTAATAATATGATCGAACAATTCCTGCAGCTCCCGGAGTGCACCAAGGATCTGTACCTAATGGTTTTTGAGGGCACATCACTGCTGCACAAGCAAATTCCAGCACCTCAGGTCTTCTCAGAAGGAAGCAGAAGAAGCTGAACTCACTCTTCTGCTTAAGTGGGAGAGGCTGTTCTCTTCTCTGCCTTTCACCTGACAAGAACTGTGGCTTTGGCACTATGATGGGGATTTCCATGGTTAGCAGGTTATGGTACTAGCTATAGTGGTGATAGATTTTGGATGGATGTTTCGAAAGGGACAATTGGTGGCACAATTTGGCTTCAAAGAGGAGTTTCCATGTGCAATGGATGGAATAATTTGGCTTTCAAAATGTTGGACTAATAAGTTTGTTTTGAGTAAATGGTCTATTTTTGACTGTCTTGTTTCTGTTATGGGAGTTTGGGTATCTGCAATGGCTTCTGTCTTGGATTCTCACCTGGGTGATGCTCTGTTTTTTTGGACCTGTTCTCCTTGAAGGAGGAAACTACCCTTAGCTCTGAAATGAACATTTAAGCTTTCCTTTATTCTCTTGGTCCTGCTTGTTATATGAGATGTTCTACTATGTTCCATGGTGAGTAATGCGAAGGGCATCCTGTTTTGAAAAGTCCTACCGAGGAACTTTTTGTGTGCACAAAATTTCATAGAAATTTTCATGATGAAGATTATTCCTAGCAGTTCAGCCCATTTCAGAAGGGCGGACAATAGGCTCCAACATATATGATTTCTGAGAAACTCCAATGTCAATTGGAAAAGTATGATGATATCATTCTGACTTCCCCAGCTCAGTTACAGATTAAGCTAGGTGTAAAATTTCTGCCGAGTACTTGGTTGGAGGTATACTTGATGGATCAATCAAAATTTTATCTATATGTTAGATTTTCTTTTTCTTTACCGGTTGGGTAAATACAAGTTATTAGGCCATAGCATGGTGTTAAGTATTAGGACTTGGAATAGGTGCTGTAATTAGAAGATGTAGCTTTTCTGACCACATAGTAGGCCCAAATACAGCTGGCAGCAAACTTAGTTCACTCATTAGCAATTCCCAAAGTAACTTGGGACATTACTTGAAACAAGAACTCGGCAGGTGCGTATATTACTTAGTTTGTAGGGCACCATATAAGCTCTACCCACTTTTCACGTTGGAACTGGGCGAATTCCTGTACTTGGATGAAAGAGTTTGAGGTTGGATTTGTAACAACTCAAACCTTCATCCAAAAAAGCTAGTCAAAGGTATCGTTTAGATTTTTTAGCCCTATATAAATACCCAAACGATCCGGTACATAGTTGATGTAGGACTAAACAATCTTGCTTGTGGTCCTCGTATGCTCTTCCTGTTTAAGCTCTGATATTTTTTTGCTAGGCTACGAGTTTAAATCCATTCAAATCTAATCATAAACACCCTAGTTAGCTAGTGGTTTGTCTAAATAGATCCATACTGCAGCATCTCTTAGTGCATATGGGTTATATGTTGGGTAAGCTCCGATACCATTTGTCATAACTCGAGACCTCATCTAAGAAAATTAGTTCGAAGGTATCATTTAGGCTTTTTGAGTATCTAAGATTTATCCAATATATAGCCAATATAAGACAAACACCCGTACATGGGTCATTACCGGATTGTTCACCTGTGGCTCCCTATGATAAGTAAGAGGATATAGACCTACTATGTCTCTAGAAGATGAGAATTTTAATGTCATATTGTAATGTTCCTGGCTTAATTTCCATGGTTCCATGAACTTTTGGTTTAATTGACAAGAATCCTAGTATTTCTGGGATCTCAGATCACTTGCACCAATCATTCCTTAGTGTCCCCTTAATATTTAACAAAGAAGGCTATTCCACGTAAGATTACTGTCATAATACCAACTAGAAGACATGCTTTCCAATTGTATCATGCAAATCCTTCAAAAACTGAATCTTTTAGGCTGGTTTGACTGCTAATGTCTAAGTACACATCCCTTTTCCTTTTTTTTCCCGACTCTGATGTCTTAAATACCAACAGTAAGCATCTGACAATGATATGCCCGTATCTTTTGTATCTGTTTCCTTCCTGAACGTTTCTTCACTCTGCAAATACCCTTTCGATCTGTGCCTTACTTCGTCCATTATTCCTCAAGAAAAAAAAAAAAAAGAATCTGACACTATGATATGTCCATTTCAACCAATGACAGCAGCATGGTGGAGAGAATAGGTTGTAGCTCTGGTCCGACTTGCCTATTCCAGGACTATTGATTAACTGTCCTTTTTTTTTTTTAGCTGATCATGCACGGCCAGCCTGAAGCCTTCGTTTTGAGTACATGTGCCAAGAAAAAAAGGCGAAAAAATAAAAATACGTGCGTTTTCCATGCAAGACACCAGTCGTTCACAAATTAAGAAATTGTAACACACATAATTCTTAAATCATTACAATACGAGATGGGATTAAATGAGAATAGCCGCAACGTTCTCATGCCATACTATCCACAAACCAAACTGGATTTTGGAGCCTAGCTATCATAACCGCAGAATGCGGCCTTCCCCATGAATTTTTCTATGCATACCAACTTTTCTGCTAGCAAGTGACCAATTAAACACGGTACCTTTCCATTAACATGGACACACACAAACAGAGAAAAAGAGAGCTGATCACCAAGACCGCTATCAAAGTTAGCTACTAGCAAAGCTCTCTCACTAAAAGGAAACAAGGGAATGAATACAAGAAGAAAGACACACTGACATAACTTCTCTGTTCAACCCCCATACAGTACTTGGAGACGTCAGAGATGCCAAAGGTTTCAAGTTGCCCTGCCGGAGAGATGGACACTTGCCTTTCGATCAAGTAGCCATTCTTTCCAAGTTCCAACTCTCACTACAAAACGACTTCAACAGAGTAGAGCAGATTTTATTTGATTGCACCCACCACCTCCCACCACCACCACCATTGGTGAGGGAGTGTGATCACCCTCCCTCACATGGTGGGATGGAAGAAATGATCGATTCACGTGGTCTTCAGGAAGGCGAGCTCTCTTTGGATGGTTATATAGACTCCAGAGGTGGTGTACAGCAATGAAAGGGGTTGCCGACTCTTGTAGTGAGGAAAGGGTGAGGGGGTATGGTCTCTCTTTCCTTGAGAGATGGCATCTTCTGAGGATATGCTCCAGTTGCTGACACCATCTTTCACTTCTTTCTTCCCTCTCTCTCTATTTTTTGCTGCGTATCTTTAGGATATCCTAAAAGAGATCCTGAAAGGTATCAAAGGGATGCCTTCTACTTTCGTCCGTTCATGTGATGATCTCATGGTAACCGAGCACCTGGTTGTGAGTGTTCAGGTTCTGATGGAAATCCAACCAATAGTCTTCGAGTCAAGCTTATGCTTCAAGCTGCATAAGGTGTCGTTGCAGGTGAAGATACTGCCGACAAGTGCTGCATGGAAATAAATAATGAGACTGATGATCCAAGAGCCACTTTCCCTTCAAAGGAAATCTAGTACAACGCTTTCCTCCTCTCTCTCTCGCACACGCAAACGCACATCCAGTATGTACAACATGCTTTGTGTCGGTGTAAAAAAAAGGCGCTATTGGATGTCACGTGAAGAGCACCAATGCTAGCTGTTGCTACCAAGAGGGGACAAAAAAAAAAAAGAGAGCAGCAATGAATAATTGGGTGGCTTGCAAGGAGCAACGACATCATCTCAATTTACAAAGGAAAGCCAAATTAATTCCGCCGAAGTTAGTTGATTTCATGTATGGTATTTAGCCTGAATGTTAGACCAAGCGATTGTACTGTCATATTTTCATTCTCCTGGAGAACAATTTGCATAATGCCCATCTTACTTTGTTTTTATATCTAAATCTACGGCCAGATGTCACACAAACTTGAACATCGCGACCGGGACAACAAAACATCTGATACGAGATCAAAAAGTCTTCCATTTCAACTCGACTTAGTTGCACATGGATCTCATATATTCCAACGGGAAACAACTTAATTACAACTAAATGCATTTTCAATTTAATTTCTTTCCACATGATGCTATCTTTAATATGGTGCACTATATTCTTATTATTAGTAAATCGGATAATATCCATCCAAATCCTCTTGTATCCCAATCTATTCGGATGTGGATAGAAATTTGAACATTCAACTAATATCAATATCCGTATCTATTTCTATTAAAAAAATAGATATTGTTAAGACAATTCGGCCGACTCCTCTGATTCCGACTTTCAATCGGCCTGATGACCATGAGTCACCGACTAATAATCGATTGGCCGACCAATAATCGACTATCCTCAGCCATCTTTGGCAAACTCCAATCATGACGACTTAATTAACTTCAGACTGATGACCATCGGCATATCAGAGTTACCGATCAATAGTCATTCGGACTTCTACAATCGCAAACATCCCCTGACTACCGATATATAATAGACAAATTAGAAACCGCCAGCACAGAAAGTGTATAATAGTCAGAACATGATCAGTGGGGGATATAACTATCCATCCCATGATCACATAATGTCGAGATAAGCGGGACTCACGTGTCCAACCATTGCAAACGGTTACCAACAACTCGTTTATAAAATGAGATAAATGAACAGCATTTGGTAAGGACTTTTGGAGCTGAAACTCTGCCTCTCTAAATATTAATCTGCTGTTCACCACTCCTCACTGACTTAAGCATCGGAGGATCTCCGTCAGATACAATTTCGATCAGTGTGACTTTCATTTTACAGGTGCGCTCTTCACCGGCGTCAGGCGCACTAGGGGATTGGTTGCAACAGATTGGTGCGTCAAATAGGGAGATTTGTACGAGCAATCATGATCAAAATCAGAGCTCAAAACAACTTTATAAGATCCGTGAGGTAATCTTCCCATCGAAATATCTTCCTCCCCACCTTCAATGGAAGAGCCCAGCTCTTCGCATCTTGTAGTCACTACGGATGCACAAATTGCTGCTCTAATGCAGCAAATGAAGGTATTAACGGAGGCAATGCACAGTCTCCAACAACAACAGGCACAGTAACAGCAGCAGCTGTTGGTGGAGGAGCCGATGGCTCATTCAGTGCCATCCAGGCATAGCCGCCGTCCTCCACGGCAGTCACTCTCTTCATCTTCAGAACGATGGCAATCTTGACATTCACATCGAGTCGAGCAACCACTCTCTCGGCATTCTCATCATGTCGCTCATCATTCGCGACGATCTCCCTCTCCTTTTAGTATACATAGCATCAAGAAGGAAAAGAGGCCACATGTACCTTCCACTTTTCCATCCTCAAAATTTTCAAGAGATTCTATCCCGAGAATTTCTTAACAACGGCAGCTTGATGACTACGAGCATAAATTCAAGGAGATCGATTGCCTACTTGTCCGACTCCAAGTGGAAGATCGGAAGTCCTCCAACGATCTTGACTTCCACATTGCCCACCTCTCTCTCAGCGAATCTTGAACAAACCGATCCCATCTCAGATCAAGATGCCGCAGATAGAGCCATACGATAGTTCCACTGATCTGATTGATCATTTAGAGAGTCACAAGGCTCTCATATAATCCAGGGGGCAACTGACGCCCTCCTTTGCATTGGTTTCAGACAACTATTCAGAAGACTGTTCGAGCATGATACTCTGAGTTTCAACTGGAGAGCATAAATTTTTTGAGTAGCTTTGTGATAACCCGGCCCGTTGGG
>KE505219.1:171653-184039 GCA_000441515.1 Elaeis oleifera | reverse complement strand
TAAAAAAATTTGGTAGTGAAAGTTTAGTTTATCTTATGATTACGGATTTGTAATTATTTATGAATGTTGAGATTCAGGTTTGTACTTGTTTTTAGATTTAGATGCTCTAAACCAATGTTGGTTCAATTGTTTGATGAATAATGGAATTGAATTATTTTATAAATTTTAGATGATTATGATGGATTGGCTTCGTGTTATCGTGGGCTCCATCTCTCGGTAGCATGGCCGTGTTATGTCCCGAATTTGGGGCGTGACAAGCTTAAGCATTCGTTCGTGGCCCATTTTAGCAGAAATCGAAAGGTGCCGTGGACATCAGATAGTCTCTTCTCTATCAAGCAAGATGAGATGGAGACACTGAGAGACTTCGTGGCTCATTTTAACACGGCCACACTTGAGATCAGAGTTCTCAATGAAGATATGACCATCTCAGCCATGAAGAGAGATCTGAGATGATCCAGATTTATTTATTTTCTAGATAAAACTCTCTCTCGAACCTATGCTAAGCTTTTGGAGCTCATATATAAGTATATTCGCACAGACGAAGGTGCTTCTGACCAGCACCAGACAGAAGAAAAAGGTCAGAAAAAGAACAAAAAAAAAGTAGAGCTCTGACCAAATCAAGTCGGTCAACAACTAATAAAAGAGCTTCACCCCGATGACGGAGTCTAAGACCGAACAACTATGGCAGCAGGTATGACTCCTATACTCCTTTTTTGCTCTCCGTGCGCAGATTTTAATGAAGATCGAAGAAAAGGAGTATCTACAACATACCCCACCGATGAAAGCACCATCGAGGAATCACGATCAGAGAAAATATTATCGATTTTATCGTGATCACGATCATGATACCAAACAATATATTCAACTCATGGATGAAATAGAGGCCCCGATCTGACGTGGCTACCTCGGAAGATTCCGACGAGATCACCCAACTCAACCTCCCACCGACCAACAGCCTCAATCGCAAACTGAGGAGACGATCAACAATTGGTCAAAAGTGGGAGTGATCAACATGATTTCTGGGCGATCGAAAGATTGGGGGGCAACTTCTGAAGAAGAGTTGGCAAAAAAACGACGACTTGACAATATAATCTCTTTTTCGAAAGATGATGTTCGGAGAATACAAACTCCCTATGATGATGCTGTCGTCGTCTCGACGACGATAATAAATTATGATGTAAAAAAAATTCTAGTCGATAATGAAAGTTCTATCAATATTCTCTTTTACTCGATCTTCTTCTGAATGCAACTACCGACTGACCGACTCAGAAGAGTCTCAACGCCATTAGTCGATTTTACTAGAGATGCAGCTATCATGGAAAGAGAAATTACTCTCCTACTAACTGTAGGAACAGATTCACAATGAAGTACCATCCTCTTGACATTCACGGTCGTCGAAGTTTCTTCGACTTATAATACCATACTCGGACGACCAGAACTCAATGCCTTAAGGGCGATAGTTTCAGCATATCATTTATTGGTTCGATTTTTAACAAAAATGAGATTCTCAATAAAAAATGAAGTCGGAGAAATATGTGAAGATCAACAACTTGCTCAATATTGCTTCATGGTCTTTACAAAGAATAATTAATCTGAAGACTCTTTATCCACTGATAAATTAGATCAAAGAAAAATGAAGAGAGGGTGAACCAGTCGAGCAATTGGTTTCCATCCTATTAAAAGAAGATAATCCTGAGAAGATGGTCCAAATTAGATCACAATTATCTAATCTGGAGTGACAATAATTGATGAATCTACTAAGAGTACATGCCGACATCTTTGCTTGGTCGGCAACCGATATGCTAGAAATTTCTCCAGAAGTAATAACTCATCGACTGAACATTGATCCTAAAGTTAGGCCGGTGAGGCAGAAGAAAGATTTTTACTCCTAAAAGATAAAAGGTCATCGACGAAGATGTCGACAAGCTCCTCACGGCTAGCTTCATTAGAAAAGCTAATTATCCCGATTGACTCGTCAATGTAGTAATGGTGAGAAAAGCTAATGAAAAATGAAGAATCTGCATCGACTACATAAATTTAAATGAAGCTTATCCAAAGGACAGTTTTTTTACCAAAGATTGACCAACTAGTTGATGCGACTTCAGGATATCGACTTTTAAGTTCATGGACATCTTCACAGGCTACAATCAAATTTAGATAGCATCCGAAGATGAGGAGCATACTACCTTTATAATCGACAAGGCATATACTATTATAAAGTAATACCATTCGGTTTAAAGAATACTGGAGCTTCTTATCAACGGCTAGTCAACAAACTGTTTAAGACACAAATCGAACGAAATATGAAAGTCTATGTTGATGATATGCTGGTGAAAATTTTTCAAACTTCTGATCATATTCGAGACTTGAAAGAAGCCTTCGACACACTTCGATGATATCAAATGAAATTGAATCCAACTAAGTGTGCATTCAGGATAACTTTCAAAAAAAATTTTGGATTTCTTATAACGCAATGAGGAATTGAAACTAATCTTAAGAAAATAAAGGCTGTCATCAATATGAAACATCCAAGCTTCAAGAAAAAGATACAATAACTCAATCGAATGATCACCGCACTCAATCGATTTATCTCAAGATCGGTAGAAAGATATCTACCTTTCTTCAAGATCTTACAACAAGTGAAAGATTTTTATGGTCAGATGAGTACTGATAACCCTTCGAGGATCTAAAAAGTTATTTGATATCTCCACCATTATTCACAAAATCAAAGGTGGGAGAAATATTGTATCTCTATCTGACGACTTCGACAGAGATAGTTAGTTTGGTACTCATCCAGAAAGATGAAAATCAAATTCAACGACTGATTTATTATACCAGCAAGATGCTTCATAATGCTGAGATACGATACACAAGAGCAGAAAAGATGATCTACGCTCTGATCATATCATCGCAACGACTTCGACCTTACTTTCAGGCACACCCAATAGTCATCTTGACAGATCAATCATTGAAAGCAATTTTATACCAATCTGATACTTCAGATTGAATGACAAAATGGACAATAAAACTCAGTGAGTTTAATATTCAATATCACCCACGATTCTCAATGAAGTCATAAATTTTGGCCGACTTTGTCGTCGAGTGCACGGTATCCGATGACAATCTTGAGGATGAACTCGATGGCAAATCGAAGCAAATTGAAACTCCTGAGACTGACTTAGCATCAGTATGGGTGTTATATATTGATGGAGCATCAAACACATAAGGCAGTAGAGTTGGTCTCATCCTCACTAATTTCGAAAGGATCATGACTGAATATGCCCTTCGATTTAATTTAAACTTCAAATAATCAAATCGAATATGAAACTCTTTTAGCCGGCTTAAAGATTGCCAAAGAACTTGATATAAACAACTTGAAGGTCTTCACCGACTCATAATTGATCACCGGGCAAGTTAAGGGTGAGTTTGAAATCCGAGATCTGGTTATGATGAAATACCTTTAAAAAGTGAAAGATCTTACATCGACTTTAAAGTACTTCGAGATCTCTTACATTGCAAGAGCAAAGAATATTCGAGCTGATGCACTTTCTCGACATGCAACTACTTCTTTCAACTCACTTGATCGGACGTTCATCGAATGTCTAGAACAATCGAGTGTTAATAAAGTCAAAGAAGTGCTGTAAATCAATGACGAACCAAGTTGGATGGATCCAATCATCCAATATTTGACTGATGCAACTCTACTTGCAAATCTTTCAGAAGCCAAACGACTAAGGTAGATGGTCCTGTAATATATTCTAATGAATAGACAACTCTATAAAAGGTCATTCTCTCTTCCTTTACTAAAGTGTTTGAGACCAACGAATGCTGACTATGCGCTCCAAGAAGTTCATGAAGAGATTTATGAAAATCACTTGAGGGCAAATCATTGACTTATAAAGTCCTGCGACAAGGATATTATTGACCCACCATGAAGAAAGATACAGCTGAACTTGTCCGGAGATGTGAACCATGTCAGAAGTATGCTAACATACAACATCAACCGGCCAGCCAGCTGACATCAATTATTGCACTATGACCCTTCGCACAGTAGAGAATCGATATACTTGATCCTTTCCCTCCGGCATCTGGTCAGAAAAATTTATAGTGGTTGCCATTGATTACCTCACAAAATAGGTGAAAGCTGAACTCTTGGCATAAATCACTGAAGGTAAAATGGAAGACTTCATTCAAAAATCAATTATATACAAATTCGGTCTGCCATACACTATCATCACTGACAATGATCGATAATTTGACAATCAAAATTTTAAAAATTTGTACAAATTTATATTACACACAAACTCACTTCAGTCGGCCATCCACAATCCAACGGTGAGGTAAAGATAACAAATCGAACAATTCTACATGGTCTCAAGATCAGATTAAATGAAGCTAAAGATCTGTGGATGAAAAAATTATATCCAATCTTATGGGTATATCGAATAACCGATAGGAGAATCTTCATTCAACTTAGCCTATGAAACTGAGGTGATAATTCCACTTGAGATCAGATTGTCATCAATAAGAGTTGAACAATATAATAAGCCGAGTAATTCTGAATGTTGAAGAGCCGATCTAGACTTACTCTCGAAAGTCCAACAGCAAGCTCAAGTTCGGATGGCAGCTTATCGACAGAGAGTAGCCCGGTATTACAATGCAAAGGTCAAACTGAAAGTCTTTTATCCAGGAGATCTGATCCTCAAAAAGGTAGAAGTTTCAAAATCTCTAGACCAAAAAGAATTATCTCCGAACTGGGAGGGACCTTATAAGGTGACTGAAACACTTCATCCGAATACATATCGATTAGAAACTCTCGATGAAGCGACTATTCCTCGAACTTGGAATGCCAATATTTGAAGATATGCTATCAATAAAGTTGTTTACATGTACGCCATATTCAAATAAATATTAAAATTTTGAATCTTGAAATTTTCAGCCATCTACAAGTTATTTATAAGAGTGACATCAGATGGATAGACAATCGGTCAGTTTATACTGACTATATTTCGATTTTCTACTGTAAAAATTGATTCAAGTCAAATGACTACTCATGCCGATTTAATCTTAATTAAGCAGAATATTATACCGACTCGACTTCGATCGAGTAAAAAATATATCAATTTGACTGCGGTCAATCAAAGGATATTCGGCTTATCACTGTCTATCAATATCTAAAAGAAAAAGTCTAAAGGCTAAGTCAGATAACTTCTAACTAGCAGACACACTCTACTACAATTATTGGTCGATATTCGGTTCACCAATGAATAATAAAAATTCAACGGTTATTAATGACATTGACAATACACCAAGGTTGAAAGAAATTTCATATTTAGAAAATTTCTTTTCATTCATCAAAGAAAGATTACAAAATTGGATGTAAGGTCCGATTACAAATTGGACTATTGTCTGATTACAAAAAGAAGAAAGAAAAGATATTACACCGGTCACCAGTTGGCTTCTTCTTCAACTTGCTCCAGAGAAAGCTCAGTGGTTGGAGTAGATTCTGGTACAGTTGGTGCATCTCCTTTGTTCGGCGTGGTGGTCTCCTTAGCAGCCTCTTCTCCCAAACTATGAGGAATGATGCTGCTCAAATTCAAATTTGGATATAATTTTTCGACCGTATCTCTGTCGTCTTCGTATCCAATACAATAGGAGGTGAATCCACCTCAAGAATTTCATCTTTGCACTCTTGTAACTCTTTGAAATTCTCGATGGTTAGATTCAAAGCACCTCTCACTGATTTTGCTTCTTTGATGAAAGCCGACTCTGTATCGGCCAGTGCCAACCTCTCTTTGGTGGCCCGATGCCTCTCATGCTCTATCTCAAGTTTTTTATACATCCATCCCTTCCTCCGGAGCTGACTGATCGAATGCTTTTGCTTTTGATCCGAGATTTCAAGGACACGATGTTCTGTTGAGTCGATCCTAATTCGGTTCTGGCGGACTCCAGTTTAGCCGTTGCATGGGAGATCTCTTCCTGGAGCTTCTTCTCCTGTTCAGTTGCTGCTTGAAGTTGTTCAATGGCAATGGCTTTCTCAGTGTTTGCAACAGCAACCTTATCTGTCCAAGCCCGACGAAGCTCGATGATTTTCGATATCCGCTCTTCAGAGCATGCATGTCATGCACCAGTTGAAAAGAAAGAACAAGTTAGATCAAAAAAAAAAGAAGTATCGTCAATGTACTCCGAGGATCGTCGGATAGAAGAAAAAATATTTTGGATATAGTCCGATCTTTCCTATTCTCCCTATTAGTTGGGAGAAGAGCAGCCTCAATAAGCCGCTTGGACAGCATTGGAGTGGCCAAAGCCGACTCACCTATCGGGATACGGATGTTGAAGAGAGTAGGAAGATCGATCGACGATCCATCCTTATAAAGACAGCTGGTGCCTTTTCTCGCTCTCCAATCAGTGGTTGCTCGCTCGAAACCACCATGAAGTATTGTGCCTGAGACTGCATCGATACAGTTGGAGACATTTGGTGAATAGTCTACCTGACAACAGATGGATCTGGTTTGACCACGGCTGCATATTCAGTCCGAACCTCTGTCGATGAAGCCGGGATCGAAGTCCTCTCGGCCAGTACAGCGACGTCCTCATCTCTCGCCATCTCTACTCCGATTGACAGTACTTCAACAGAAGAAAGCATTGTCGAAGCTGACAATCCTATAACCGGCTCAGTGCTGGGAGCTGTCATCGATGGAATGTCAGACTCCTCGTTGGTACTGACTCGGATACAACCCGACTCTTCTTCGTCGTTCGAAAAGATCTGGCATCGGTCATTGCCCTCTTTCTGGCAGCATGTTGGTGAATGTCGGCAGTTGAGACTCGTGCTGTCGACTGTATAGCTGCAATCAAAAGACAGAAGTTCAGTTATAAAGTCTGAAAGTAAATGAAAAACAAAATCAACTATATTATACCTAAAGATGTCACCAAACTAAATTCGGCATCATAGAGAGCTTGCTCCGTCATTAGCTTTCTGGGACTTCCATGTCCTTAAGTTGGAGTAAATCCTCCCGATCAATGACATCGATCTGACTGTGCTCGTTAGGGCCGATTCTTGGATTGCTTCAGGACAAAGGAAAGCCCTAAGAAGATGAAAAAGAAACGAAGAAAATTAATTTTTCATCCATAAATAGATGATGGAAGATCAGAAATGAAAGATAGATCCTTCCTCGGGTTGAAAAACTACCAATCTTTGGCTTTTGGATGAGGACAAAGGATGAAGAAAGCTCGAAAAAGAGAAGGACGAGGGTTGGTCGGAATGAGATAACACAATAAAGCAAAACTGATAATTAGCCAAATGGAATTTGGAGCTAATTGAGCGGGGCAGAGATGGTAGTAATCAAGGAGATTCCAGACAAACTTTGGAATCGAAAATCGAAGACCGGTCCGAAGGTCCTCTACATAGAATGCAATCTAATTCGGAGGAAGAGAGTTCATCCGACCATCCGGATCAAAAGTGAAGAGCTGAAATTACTCCGAAATACGATACTGTTCTCGGAGCTGATCGATATTGGATTCGGATAAGGAAGAAACTTTCATTTTCAAATCTGAAAGAGAATTGTTGATCGGATTCTCCAACCAACTATCTCAAGAAGTTGAAGCCTTTGTCTTCTTATCCCTACTTGCCGTTGAAAATGATAGAACTTAGGATAAGAAAAGAAAACCTATGAAGAAGGAACGAGAACTCGATCTGAAACTAGAAAATGATGTGAAGAAGAGAGAAAACTTCGAAAGCTCTCAGCACCCAGAGCAAAGTCTTCTATTACAGGAGAAAATGACAAATGCAAAAGCAGAAGATCCTAATGAAAGTGATGTTATATATATAGAACCCTTAAACGGTCTGGATGAAATTATTCAAATCAGAGTTTTTCAGATTTCGACACATGGCTATATCAAAATCGACCATTGATCAGATAGTTCAACGCACCTATCTTCAATTCATGCCACATCATCACTATCCGCATGAACTGCACAGAGCCAATAACGTCTGAACACATGGCAAAAATCAACTAGTTAGAATCAAATCATCCGAATCGTCAGATGCCAGAATATCTTCTCAAAACGACACTCCAATGATGATCTCACAGTTATCGAAATGATAAAACGACTGAAGATCCTTCATTTTTTGAAGAAATTATTAATGCCTGCAGTCGAATCGGGGCTCGAGGTAACACGTGACAACTTCTTTCGTCCAACATGTCAAATCACGTATCAATCCACATGTCAGACTATCTTAGACTCGAGAGTGGAGGGTAACTGTTAGGGCAATTCGGCCGACTCTCTCGATTCGGACTTTCAATCGATCTGATGAACATGAGTCGCCGACTAATAATCAGTTGGCCGACCAACAATCGACTATCCTCAACCATCTTTGGCAAACTCCAACTATGACGACTTAACTGACTTCAGACTAATGACCATCGGTATATCAAAGTTATCGATCGATGATCATTCGGACTTCTACAATCATCGACATACAATCGACATTTCCTAACTACCGACATATAGTCGGCAAACCAGAAACCGTCAGTGCAGAAAGCACATAATGGCCAGAACTTGATCAGTGGTGAGTATAACCATCCATCCCACGATCACATAATATCGAGATAAGCGGGATCCACATGTCCAACCATTACAAACAGTTACCAACAACTCATCTATAAAAGGAGATAAATAAACAGCATTTGGTAAGGACTTTAGGAGTTGAAACTCTGCCTCTTTAAATATTAATCTGCTGTTCACCACTCCCACTGACTTAAGCATCGGAAGGTCTCTGTCGGATATAATTTCGATCAGTGCGGACTTCGTTTTGCAGGTGCTCTTCACCAACACCTGGCGCACTAGGGGATTGGCTGCAATAGATATGATTATGGATAGACAACTATCTAATCCATAACCAAATATCTGATTTTATTTGTATCCTATTTAATTTATATATCACTCAAAACTTTTAAAATAATATATAACTACATTAACATATTATTAATTTATTTAACATCCACTTAGTAATACATTTGATTCTGTGCTTATAAAATTTAGTTTTCCAACTTATATCTATGTTTATATCCATATTGTCAATAATCAATTTGTATCCATTATCCGTTTAAAATAAATATGAATATAAATTTTTATATCTGACTAATATCCATATATGTATCCATATTTGTCATACAAATAAATATAGATATGAATATATTGATATCCGATCTATTTTCGATCTTATGATCATCCTTTTAATACTAAGTATGCAGCTTGTTCCCTTCCTAGCCTTGCATGTCCCTCTTCTTGCTCACTTTTTGTAGAAAATAATGGTAAACTTTATGACACCTCAATAATTTCATCAATACTTGGCTCTTTTGTCCTTACCTTTTTACATGGAGCATATGGATGGAATGGAATCGAGGACATTTCTTATTAAAGAATATATTTTTAGGACAGCTTATACTGCTTATCATATTTGGCTTGCCCATAATATAGGGGTCTTTGAAGCGAGCTGGCAGTCGATGAGGTTGGTTATTGAGAAAGCCATGGTGCAGACCACAGAGATTATAAAGGATTCGCTCGCCAGATTTGACCTTAGGGACTCGAGACAGCTGGAACTTCCTTCTTCCTCGTAGAGCACGGAGGAGGGTCTTCTTTTCCTGGGAGCCCCATCCTGACCTTTCTGAAGGTCAACTTTGATGAAAATATCATTGATGGGAGAGGTGGCGCTAGTTTTAGGATCCAAGGTCCTGACTCTCGATTTATTGTGACTGAAGGGTCCGACTGGTGGAGACCACCGTTCTTGCTGTAGAGCTAAGGGTGGCTTGAGAAGGTATTATTAATACAAGGATGATCCTTAGGGTCGACCAGCTAGTGGTGGAGGGAGACTCGAGGACTATAGTGATTTGGCTTTAGGGGGTTGAGGATCGTGCAATGACTTCATATTTTCTGGTGCGTGATATCCAGAGCTTGCCGTGGAGGTGCTGCTCTCACGCGATTCACCACATTTATTGTGAGATGAATAGTGCGGCAAACTAGTGGCCTTGTTTGTTGCTCACCATTCCTATGGGGTTTGGACTGATATTTCTCTTTTGCCTCTATCCTTCAAGGATATTCTTATTTTTGATCTTTTGAGTTGTATTCATAAAAGGATTGTATCAAGTAACCGTCGTACCACAAAAAAAAGAGAACATATTTGGGGCTATGCTTCAAAAAGCTGACTTTTATGGACTGAAAGAAATATGGGATGGGCTTTAGGTTTTGCCACGTTCCCTCCTGTGCCCATTTTAAAGACTCCTACTAGTGGAGGTCCTAATCCAAAATTAAATAAAAAGCATGACATCATCCTTCCCCTCATTTTTAGAATATATTTTTTATGGATATACTATATAGTTGAATAATGAATACCAAGTAAATTAATCATTTAGCAAATCAATATATATCTTGAGACAAATCAATATATAGTTTCCAGGACATTGTGTTCGCTAGTAAATCATACACGATCAGATGATATAGCTTAGCAAATTAGATATTTAATAATCCAATATTCACCTTCAAGCAAATTGATATATAATTTTTAGAATATCATATTCACTAAATTATACTATATGGCAAGATGATATACATTCATTTTTCTGATACATACTATAAATCTCTTTGATACATATATAATAGTGATCTAATGCATACCTTTAGATAGCATTTGATGATCCAAATGGGATCATCATGGTGATTTAAGATCATCGATGATCCGAATCTTATGGTAATCTGATCATCAGTGATCTAAGATCACTATGTTTAGTAAGTCATAGTTCAATGATTAAAGATTCTTAGATATCCATGAATAATCTATTTTATATTCTATAAAATTTAAATTATTGATTATATAATATCAAAACTATACATAATATATTTCATAAAATATATTTATTAATCATATATAATATATTATAAATAAATATTACTATATTTATTAATATATTAGTAATTAATAAATTTATAATAATATATTTATTAGTCTTATAAACTATTAATCCTTTAAAAATATAATAATTATTATTATATAATTAATATTTTTATTTATACTGATAATATATTATTTATTAATATGTATTTTATTTGATTAGAAAATAAGGTAATAAAATTAATATATTAAATATTTTTATTATGTACATATAAAGTACAATAAGATATTTTATTCTAATTTAAATTTAACATTAGATCATAATATAAAAGTAATATTTTATAATATAATATATAATATCATATATATAATATGATATAATTAGGATCGAAAATGAGTCAGGCTGGGTCGGGCTATATCCCTACCTGAGTCCGGTCCGAAATATTTTTTCAAACTTCGGGCCAGACTTAGGTCGAAAAATATTTTAAAATTTAAGGCCCAAGCTCAGCCCGAGCCCGACTTGAACCCAATCAGACCGACCCACAATCGAGCCCGAGCCCAGCCCGAGCCCTGACTCTCCTCCCCTACTCTTCCCTTCCTCATTTACTCCACCCAAACCCTATATCTCCTTCCATTCTCCTCTTGCACTGAGAACGCTGCCACTATTGGATCGGATGGGAAGGTCATCGTCGGATCGGGAAATGTCATTATAGCTAGAGATGGGGCGGCAACGACCGTCGTGGGCATTGGCATCATAGTCGTCGGCTGAGCCACCTCCCTCTCCACTATGAGTACTCAGCCCAGCCATCATCATCGGTGTCTGTCTTGCCATCCTCGCAGTTGCAACCCATCTCGTCGCTGCTTCCATCACCATCACAACCCACCTCGTCTATCACGCCCACCACTTCTATCGCGTCGCCAACCCCTACATGCTCACAGCTTCCATCGTGTCGCTGACTCCTTCCACCACCCCCTCAATGCCCTCGCCTCCCTCCCCAACCCCAGTAGCTCCCTCCCTCACAAGCTTCTTGCACTACAAGAAATTAAGATATTAGCGATGGCATTTTTGCCATCGCTATTAGAGGGTACTAGCGACGGCATTACCGATGGTAATTTTTCATCGTGAATAATTATTTATCGATAGCTATTAATGATGATATTTTGCCGTTGCTAACAGTAGTTTTAGCAATGATAGAAATGGTATTAAAGATGATAAGACTGTCGCTAACCATCATTAGTGATGGCATTATTAGCTACGAAATTCATCGTCATAAAAAATATATATATTTATTAAAATTATCAGCGACGGTGAAAAAAATATTAGCGACAGCATTGCAGTCTCTAATAATCATTAGCAACAACATCCGCCATCATAAAAATAAAAAAAAATTATTATCAAAATTATTAGCAAAGGTGGAAGAGTATTAGCGACGACATATGCCGTCGCTAATACTGAATGCAGAATATTATTTTTTATTTTTTGAATATAGTATAATTT
>KE505219.1:138903-165217 GCA_000441515.1 Elaeis oleifera | reverse complement strand
AGAGAGAGAGAGAGAAGAAAAAAAACTTTCCTCAAGGTTGTTTTCTATCAACTTTATGTGCTTAATGGAGAGTGCAAGAGCACTAACCCTCCTTTCTTTAAAAACAGAAAGAAAAACAACTATATTTTGAATTTGTATCAAATTTGTATTCATGCATGGGCACCAAATATCCCACTCCTAAACTGATCATTTTTCAGTCCTAGAAAAATTTCTTTCATTAGCTAATGATGCAATAATGTAGGAGATGTCACGCACCGACTGGCATGACTTCTGAACATAGAAGTTTAGCATCCATCGTTTTCGCAATTATTTATAAGAAAGCTCTTAAACAAATTTATTTTATCTTCAAATTTTTTTATCTTGAAGAAAATAAAGAAATTTAAACAACTTCAATAGAAACTACAAATACCACTCCTAAGTCACACAAACTCTAGAGGCCTAGACTAGTCTAAGCACCTTCCTCAAATGTGGTCATTTTTTCAGATTTCTGATTGTGGATTTATTTATGCCATACTTCAAATTTTGGGTTTGTGATACTGTGCAACCCAAGAGAAAATACAGAAAGGAGTTCAAATGAGCTTAGCCATGGATGAGAAATCATCTGCTCTGACATCATGAAGACTGTTCAAGGTTCAGTTCATGCACAAACCTAATGCGCAAGAGGAAATATATACGACTCTCCTGGTGCTTCACTAATCTGCAAAATAAACAAGAAAACATAAAAAAAATAATACATGAAAAGTTTCCAGGGGACTCCAATTAATGCCGACCTCTAATGAATACTCTTTGATTCCTTTGGTCAAACGACCTCTAATGATGGATTTTCTGGCTCGACTTGTCATGATCAAGTCTTCTATCTATCTAAATGTAGGTCATTCAGTGGCACGCACAATTGTGATTCTCTCTGAAGGAATACAACCAATGGATTTTCTCCACACAATCATGCAACTGAATTCCTGGATTTGCAGTCTCGATACGTATCCATCATGTTACCCAGCCAAACCTGCCACCTCACGTGCAAAAGCCAAAAGGTTGCCCTTCCTTCCCCCCCCCACATCCTTTCCTACATATGCGATGGTGGACAAAGCGCTGTATATAACCGGCAGGGGGTTACCAGAGAAGAGGGGACGACTTCTTTCTCCTTTGCCTTGCTTAATCTTCCTCTTCAGATCTCAAGTTGCAAACCGCTCCACTACTGCTGTGAGGTATTAGTCAATGCAAAAAAAATTCTAATCAAACATGGTTTCTTCTACCTTGTTTGCTTGAAGCATAAATGCATATGTTGATCAGAGATCTCACCTGCGCATAAGTTACCTGACCAGAATTCTTGGAGAAGGCTGAGAATCAGGGTTGGTGTTGCTAGGTCACAGAACACTTTTATCCAGTCCCAGACATCTTAAAGAAATTCAGCAAGCACAAAAACCCTGGCAAGCCTCATTCTGAAATAAGCACTAATTGGCACAACTTTTGTGGGAAATTTTCAGTCCACTATAAAGAACTCATGTAAAGTTTGATTTATTGCGCCAACAAAGAAATATACAAATGAATTACTGCATCATGTCGTATACAGCATTTAGCCACAACATCTATCATAGTAGTGAACAAGAATCAAGCAACCATATTAACATGAGATGGTCCTGCAAGTCTGCAGCATTCCTAATTTCATACTATACAACTGTGCATATACGGCACAGAATATATGGAATATGGTACAACATCATACACCCTTCTCATGATCGACTGTGAAGTTTAATAAATTTGCCCAGTCCTAGCCTGAGTGTCCGATATCCTTTTGGCTCTTTTTCAGTGGTTCAAATATCTTCATCTTTTTTGGCTCTTTTAGTTTTCCGGCCTCTTCATTTAGCTTAGAAGGGCTTTATATTAAATACTCAATCTTGAGAACTCCTAGATGAATCAACTCGATCAAGTTGTGATACCATCCATGTGAGTGGGTTGGAAGACTTCAGCAGCATGCCCAGAGCAAATGAGCATGTTGCTCGAACAACTGCATCTGGTGATCGGCTCATTTTGCCTACCAGCAATGCAAACACCTAGCAAAGATGTATCTTTCAGTCAAAGACACAATCTTCTTGATCCAGCATAAATGAAATAAAAAATCAGACAATATAGAAACCTGTGAAAAGTATGGAGCCAATGTGCGTTGATCATCAGAAAGTGACAACATGCAACTGGAGAAATAAATTGCATTTGCTTGTATGACCGGCCAAGGTGCATCAAAAGCCTGCACTAGAATTTCCAGTTGAAGAGTAACAGATGCCAAGGTATGATTGAGAGCAATGAAGTTCAACCAAAAGCTTGATGTCTTTACCTGGATTGCTGATGCTAAGTATTTATCGACTCTAGAAGCTAACAGTTGACAGAGTTGTCTGGTTAGGTCACGTATGAAATCCTCATAGTCACTTCTGATGCATGAGAAAGAATTTGAGAATTTCACTAAGCATTAATGGTTCATTTTAGTAATTATAATTTCTGATAACAGAACACTGGACAACCCAATACACACCGGTGTTCAGAATTAAAACTTGTTTGCTGAAGAGAGCAGAGAAACCATCCACTTCCATCAATGGAGCTAGTTGTCTCAGTGTATTCTAATATAACAAAAATGGGAACTTTAAGTTGTTTCCAGTTGTGAAGAAATCATGGAGAAAGATGAAAGCAAAAATAATTGTACCCTGCATGCTTGACGAACACTAACATCATCATCATGAAGATGGAGAATTAGGCGTGGGAGGATGGCATGTACCTGTGGGATGTGATCAACAATTAGGTGATCGTGGGCAGCACCTCTTCAGATTAATTGATGCCATTATATAAATAAAAGAATGATTTAAATAGAGATCACTAGTGCTCATATGGAAACATATTTTTATGGTAAAATAATGGACATATGTAGGTCAAAATGCAATATGAGAGTCATTCAAACTCAAGAAGAAGAAGACTGCCGCATGGTCTTCTTGATATATTGGACTATGATGATGCATCAGAAAGGAAGGTAAAGATCGAAGTTCATGTCCTTTCTAATATATCAACAGAACCATAATTAGCACAACATCAATAAAGAATTTGAGGTCCTTAAAAGGATCTCTTTTAGTTAATACAGGATGCTGCTCAAAAATAACTGCATTGAAGTTGGTTCCCAAGTACTGCAGCCCTGGTCAAGCGATATAATGCCATCTAATTAACCAGTTATTCACAGGATTGAACACGGAACCATGCCCCTTTTATATCGACAAGGAGCTTCTCTTACTTGTTCAGTGAGATTGCATATACTGCAGTTTGCCCCAACTATAGTACAACAGGTACCTTCTCCCTGGCTATTAATCACAAACCGACTTTGACATTTTCCTGTTAATAAGAAAGTTACTCCTATTTTATAAGCATATATTACACATTACCACATATATTTGAAAGTCGACCACATACATATTTCTTGCTGTTAATTTTCCACATTATGTATCCTCAAGTAGATATCGTGCTCCCACAAAAGATATTGTTTATGGACTACTATAGTTACATGTCAACCAGCCTTAGCTCAGTTGGCAGCCCCCTCCATTTGAGAGAGGTACAGGTTCTGAATCCTGGTGGTGGCGGCATCCTCACTATATTTCCCAAAAAGAAAAAAAATCACTATATTCTAGGTTAAGCAACATTTTAGGTTAAACATCATTACTATTCTGAAATCATCTTTAAGAACATTTTTCCTCTAGAGAGCGATGTCATTTCTAAATCATATCTCAGTGGTTTTATCCCTAAAGCATACTTTTGCAGGCCTGATATATTCCAAATTTCTTTGCAAGAAGAAATGAACCCTCACTGCAACTACATTCCTGTTAATTTATCTTACACAAATCCACCAGACAAGTTGAAACTTTATGGGCTACCATCATACATTCTTCCCTTATGACCTTAACCACCCATAAAGATACATTAATAAGTACCTACATTGTGCACATCCATACATAATTTATGTGCATATCTATGTATGCATTAATTGATCATTACCACAACTGCAACACTATGGGAAAGCCAGCATCATGAAATGTTTTTTTTTGCCAATCTACTCTTATAAGATGCCACCAGAGTCATTTGAAGCTTTTCTAATGTAATTGATACTAAGCCAATTTACTGCTCTACAGTGCATCACCAAGATATCGCACTTAAAAATCGCAATTACAATGTTTTTAGTAGATTCAGCCAGTAAACACTTCATATTTTTATGCATCATAAAGTTGATAAAGAATTGATTTGTTCACAGGCACACTGAATGAGAAATGTCTGATGTGGAAATGTCATGATGGTACTCATAGTTTGGAATAGATTCAATATGTTTTATTGATGATAGTGTCGAAGCATTAACACCTGCTCAAGAAAAGCCTGATGCTGTGAACCTATTCCATACATGCTTAAAGCTCCATAAGCTGCAAAGGCGTTGGAACGCATCTTTGCATTCATTGATATCTGCACCAAACAATGAAAACAAACTGACACAATCAAACCGGCGAGCTGGACTAACCGCAAATGAAATTCAGAAATTACAAGAGATTCAGAGTCAAAAGATATGGATAGTTCTCCAGTTTACATTTGATACAATGTCAGAAAGCAAAATCCAAATTCTCAGGTTTATGATTGATGAGTTTGTTTATACCACAACTACAGAAGCCAGAAATTTCACATGTTTTCCTAGTTGATTCTTAGTGTCTTTAGTAAATATACTCATATATACATCTTTTGTAAACCATGCAGCCATATAAGCATATTTATAGTTGTTTTTTAATGCCAATTGATAAAATAAATTTACACATTTTGAGGGATACTTGTTATTGTAGTTAACGTGGTGCCTTCAGATGTGGCAATCGTAATTTTCACTAGCTACTGATGAGAAAATAGTCCAAGATCAACAAAGAGGATAAGTAAACAAGTTGAAAGGTTGGTAGGCAAAACTCTAAAAGATAAGCTTGGACAAAGTATGCAAAATTAGCTGTAGCGGAGAAGGGGCAAATATAAAAAGGCAAGAACATGGGAACCCAATGCACAGGAGTCATTCTTAGACAACGTCATCTCTTGCTTTAGACTATATGCTCGGTAGCCATCTAATTAGGACTCAATAAGAACTAATGGTGAAGCAGGATGGCATAGCAGACCCAAAATCAATGGACATAAGGTGTTTTTCATGATGTAACCACTGACTGAACATATGATTAGCAGTCATGATGCATCTAATGCTTCTACACGCTTGTGGTAATACCTCCAAACCAAGAACAATACGCACATAGTGTTAGAACAAATACATAAAGGTCCATAATACCATGAGATTATCTCGATGGTTCAATCAACACAGCAATATGACAATTAAGCATAGAAAATCTTATGAACCAAAAGGTAAAAACATATGACACTTTGCTAAATTAGCAAACTACTCTTCCGTTTAGTCCCTAAATGCATCAATTTCTCTCTCTCCACACACGTACAGAGAAAGATAAACTATTAAATTTGGTTTCATCAATCCATTAGTCCCAGGGGAACTTTCTACGAGTTATATCATAATTAACAATTTTTCTGTGCAGAATCTCTCAGACTCTCACATCATAGCCATGCATGTGATATTACGAAAAACATATACAAGGTTTGTAAATTTATGAGGTGTCAAGGTCATCAAACATAGTCTACCTACAAAAGATTGTATATGTAAGCTAAGCAAAGGAAATCTTATGAATGAAAGATGTAAAAGATGCAACTAACTTTTATTGGATTAGCAAAGCAGTAGAATCTCCACATGTATTTGTTTGAGTCAATCTCTCTCTCTCTCTAACACAGACAAACACAAATACTTGGACAAAATTTGGATTAGCTATTCTGAGATTCAAGCAGGATGATTTTGACTCATTTTGTCGAATTGAGGCAACATAGTTATGATTTCAATCCACCAATTTTTCTGTACAATTGTCATTAATGAAGCAAGGTCTTAAGATTTGGCTAGGACTCGAATATTAATTCAAAATGGAGGTGGTTCTGGATCTTTGTTCAGTAGACTTAAATCAGTAATTCTAGATGCATTATTTGTACAAATAATTTTTATTAATTAGTCCTTTCTTGTTTCATTTGATTTTTTTAGTTTAAAACAAACTTGCAAAGCCTGCAATGCTAGTAAAAAGGAAATTTGTAAGTACATTTTTAAACCAGATTTCACTATCCCACAACTCAAGTATCACCAAGTGTCATGTTTCTGATAGTCAACAAACAAAAAATATACATAGAATTTTTTTAGAATTTTGCCCGAATCTCTGAAGCTTTTGGCTCAAAACAGATCTGGAGCAGAGGCCAAGGCCAGTTTTGGAGGTTCAGTCAAAAGTCAAAACTAGTTTCATGGGCCAAATTCATTGTGTATTTGAGCAATATATGCCAATTTTTAACATTTCTTAATTCTTACTTTTAATCCTGAAAACATTCTCCCTGGATTACTCATAAATTGTGGGTTCTAGGAAAATCAAGGAGTACTGTTTCTGCTCGAACCATATTTTAACGAAAATATATTTCTTTACATAGCTTTCATTGTTCTAGAACTCATGTCATAGGCATTTAGGTTATTCTGCTCGATTACCATCAAACCATAAAGTGAATAACTGACATAATATAATCTAATTTTACTTTTTCACATTATTTTTCCAAACATAGTTTTTTGTAATCATCTCAGTGCAAGCCTTTCCAAACAAAATGTTGCACCCAAAGGTCCTAAACAAGATAATACCTTTAAACCATGTCCAGTTTATTTCTTGACTTAGTTTACTTTCATTTCTTTCTTTATGTCTAATTTTAATTGAAATTTATTTTCTATAAATTTCAAATGAAACTGCCAAAAATGATGTCAAGAACCCCAAAACTGCAGAAACTGTGACGACAGAAAACCCATCTAGCCCAGCCAAAACCAAAATAAAAGTGAGTTTTCGAGCCCTAATATATCATCGAACAATGTGAATAACTTTAATTCTAAATAAGATATATTTCTGATAGCTTCATTTTATGGCCACCAATACACAGGACGGTCCTAACTTATACCATATAGTTCCAAGTCATGCTTGGAATTTATTTTCATGACTTGAATTGTTTCTTTCTTTCTTTAAAAAAAAAATTAAGCTTGAGACCTCTGAAACACAAATTAGTTTGGCCCGAACAGAATCGAAAATATCGACTGAAAAGTTTGACAAGATTGAATGCTAACATATTTTCTTAAGAATAGTTGCTCTGGAGTTGTTCTCAAAGAAAGTGAATTACAAATTCTTAGAACGATTTACATATCATTTAGAAAAGCAGTTTCACCGCAAGGAAGCAAAAATTAGGCTCCAAAAGGAATTTGTGGAAAGTGATACCATTGTTTTGTTATATGGATATATTGTAATTTTTTTTTTTGTGTGCGCGACTGAGAGAGTGAAAGTGTGCATATTTCAGTGTTTTGGGGAGGGGAGATGTATATGGACTGGTATAATTAAATAGTAATGGGTTTAGAGGAAAGATGCTTCCAGAATAATGTGTAATTGCCCCACAAGTCACAAACTAAGAATAAAATTTCAAGTGTGCCAAGATGTATGGATTAGATGCTGTGTGATAATGAGGGTTAAATAACATGACCATCAAAAACATTAGAACGTTGAAGCAGATTACAAGAGATATAAAGAAATTAGGTTAGAAATGAGTACATTAAGATTTGTAATAATGAAAAATGAAAATGGAGAGTTGATCAAGATGCTTCAGACCTATACAATCAAGAGAAAGAGTTAAGATAGCCATCGTGTATGTGTGTCTATGAACATTTATTAAGGTGGCTACTTGTCAAGCGAATGACCAGATTGGCATACTTAAGTAATTGAAACTCAATGCGGGGTTCACATATATATGAGCAGAAGATAAGGGTCCATGTACTTGGAAACATCAAATACAGGTTCTTCAATGAGAGACACAGGTATCAAGGAGATAGAAGAAAGACAAGGGATAATAAGGCAAATCTATATGTTTCTGTTTTCTCTGTTTTGAACAGCATTTCTTGTACATGTATCTCACTGATTGCTGAGAGTAGAACTTCAATTCCTGGACCAAGTTTTTCCTTGAAATTTACATGGTAGAAATTTACTCTTCATGTTTGTATGTTTTTGAGCATTCACTTGAATGTATACAATACAAGAAGTATGCTTTACAAGAAAGGAGATTACCTGTAGATTCCGAAGCCGAACAGAGAGATTTATTAAGACAGGGTCAACAGCATCTTTAGGTGATGAATTGAGAACCTACATGCAGAATTTACACATATATAATCCATGAAATACGATAAAAGTTCAAAAATTTCTTTAATTCATATGATAAAGAGAACTTACTGTTAGCAAGCACTGCACTGCTGTCAGCTGAACTGACTCATCAGCATCCTCAAGTAAAGCAACTACTACCCCAAGAACTTGTGCAATGTATTTAGGCATGTGACAGTCGGGTATCTGCAATAAAGCATTAAAATAATGATCATAATAAGAAAGACAATTAATGATGCTGACGTGATACTAGACAACAAAGAAGATTAAAATGCTAATCCTGGATACCTTAGTCCAAATTTAAACTTCTGCTAGCCCATCGAAATTGCTTTAAATCAGGAGCTGTAAACTAAATTCCACAACATTTTACTTAATAGCCAAAAAGCTAAAATAAAGTGATTTATTATTATCATTTGTTTTATTGTTTTCTGATGCAGCAAAAGGATACAGCTGGCAGATATGACCAGCTGGACCATGCCAAGGTTTATAGAAGCCGGCAGATTTTCCAGCAAATTTCCCATTAGAAAGCCTGATTTTTGCTGGGCTTCTATGTTCCTGGGGCTTAATTATTTAGTATGCTTTCTTTATTAGGTCATGCAGCCCTATTTCTAGTATGATTTTGTACCAGTTTAAATGCTTGAAGCAGGGGATTGAGTCCTACATATGCTGCTGATCTATTTTAAGGACTAAGGAGACTTGGTTGATTATTACATATTAATAAAATTCTTCAGAGAACACTTTTTCGGTAATCAAAGGGTTCTACCATCCAGTTTCCTTTCAATTTGTGCATTTGACTTTAAGAATCGTCCTTCACACTTCCCACAATGGACTGTTGAACTGCCATACCAGTCCCTGACCGGGTCGGTTCAATGCTTCAAAATAGGTTAGAAGGGGGCACATTCAGTTTGACTTTTCGACAGTTTTTCAATTCATTGCTCATCTCTCTCAAATGTTCATTCTCGCTTCTCCACAACCGTCTCTCCCTCTCTCCCCAATAAGCCACCTGACCCTCCCTCTCTCCCTCTCCAAGGGTTTAGCCGTTTAGGTTACAGTGTCTCTCTCTCCGCCTCTCTCTACATCCGAACCGCCGCCCCCCCCCCCAACCCCGGCCACCCTTCCACCCACCTTCCCTCTCTCTCTCTTCCTCTCCTTCTCCCTCTCCCTCTCTAGCTCTCCCTGCTTCAATTTACCTCGGAATGGCAAGGTATGCACCATGCCGAACCTTGCTTCACACTATGTCATTCCCCCATTTTCTTGTGAGGTAGTGGCAATCTTTAATCATTCATTGTCTTGAATCTAATAATGCATGTAGTTGCTTCTTACTTATGCGCTTGATTGCTTCTTGATTTGAATGCTATATCTTGTCAATAAAACAAATAATAATTTCAAGTACTACTAGAATAAGAGAGAACTCTCTTTTACTAGATTACTAGCATAGAGGCACATACATTGCACAAGCGAACATAGAAAAAAACATATTTAAAGCATAATGATCTACTTTTATTGAAATATAATAACTTGAAAACAAATTTGATGTAAAATAAAGAATAAATTAAAATATAGCTTAATGTAATTCAATAAACATTTTTAGGCATGATTTGGCATTGGTATATGTGACTGTAAAGCAGACCTTCATATAAATCATCATTTTTAATTACTTATACAGTTATACTCACATTTGATATTTCCCATATAAACAAATATTCATAGTAGGTTAGTAGACGGATATTTTAAAAATAATAATAATGACAAAAATATAAATTAATTATATCACTTTTCCTAAAATTAATATTGAAATTTCAATTTAAAAATATTAAATGCACTCCATATTTGTTCATGAGTTCTTGCATTAAACCCAAAGTTTTGTACTACATTCATGAAGCTTTGTGAAGCTTGGTTGATCTGGCCCTCCCACAACCATTTCCAACATTAATAAATATATTCCCCTCATCATTTCTTTGAAGATTTTGCACAAAAAAATCATTTAATTATTGATTTTGTAAGAAAAGGATGGATTAGTTCTTTGCAAAATGATACACCTTTAAGGGTCTCCTATTGATTCTGCCCATGTATCCAAGTATGACATGTATGGTAATTTAACGATGTGTATCAAATTTTCAAAATATAGAGGCATTGGTGTTCAGTGAATGTGCACCAAAAACACACAAAATGTTATCACCTGTTATTACCTAGACAGACATAGGGGCAACATTGTCTTGGAAGTCGGAATATCTTAATACATTTAGTTCTGTTAAAAATCCAACTTTTCTTGCAAAAATCCATAGTTAAATATACTTTTATATAAAATTCACCAACTCTTTGATTCAAGACAGAGGAATAATGAAAGTGCATATCCCTAATTGGATTTTGTTATCAAATAGTAAAATATTACGTTATTAGATTGTTGGATCATGAATCATGTTTGTTCAGAGTAGCTTGAATGTGTACCCACATGCCAACCCTTAGTAGTTCATACCAATGAAAAGCAAAGTTATGAAATGACAGACCATATTCACTCTTTATAATGACCAACAGGGAAGTAGAGAAAAATGACATAATACAGTGACCAAATTTTAATAACCATTGTAGCTTTGGAATGATTTCATAATAGCAACATTATATAAATAAAATACCATTGCTTGACTTTTTCAATGTTATTGTGGCAAAAAAAATGTATTTTCAGTTTTGCATGTAAATATAATAGATATGTTTATAGAAGCTTAATTTGTTTATTTTGGGATTGATGACGCAATCAACTAATGTAATTATTTGACTCATATATCTTGTTTTCTAATATTATACAGTAAATATTTTTCTCAAAAGCCTTGTATCATCTGGATGCAAACCAGAGATCCTGTGGTAACTAACACCCTTCAGTGTATACCCCAAGTCAACTGACAGCGATTAAACCCAAGTGCCCAACAGATAGGGACTAGAGAGGATGAAATTGCCACTTTTTATATAGACAACAGATTTCTTCAAACAACATCATAATTGGAAAGGTAGCTAAAAGAGGGGAAGCATACAAATTTGGCATCACATAACTCTCGTTATAATACATACCATACAAATTGGCCCATAACATTGAAAAATGAAACCAAGGGGAAGAAATAACTTAACACAAAATGATACATCAAGTGTAAGTGGAAGACCATGGACATACAGTAAATACTTGACAAATTACAAGTGAAAATTGAAATCCAAAACTAGCTAATGACATCTACATGTTGTAGAAACAAATATGGGACAAAAAGTGTTTCGAAATGAGAAAGAAAGAATCAATGAAATTCCAAATAACAGAAACATATGAGTACTAAGGTTATAGAAAAGACATACCTGTACAAGACCTCGTAGGCACAGGCTTCTTACAGTTGGTGATTCATCTGAAACATGCAAACACATTGCCTCAACCATATGTTCCAACAAGGAAGGAACCCCATCACTGCACAAATTGATAACAATTAGTTAATGACTAACAGGTGAGACATAGATTATCTACATCATTGAGAAAAATCTCACTTTCGACATTTGCAAAAATTCTACCTATCTCAATACCTAGGTGTTGGACTATCCCTACTACTTCTTTATAACAAAAAATTTATAGAGGGGACTGGGTGATGCCACAACAGTAATGACTCTAAAGATCGAGTCTTGGATGGTGCAATTTACATTGCATGTCTCTCTCTCCCTCTATAGAAAACAAGTGTTCTAACCCTCCTAATTAACTACACCATCCTTCACCTCATTCCCTTGACACCAAGTCACTCAACCGTGTCACTTGGGCACCACCAAACAAGGATTCAAGTCCCGGCAAGATCTTGCGTGGGACACTTGAATGGGTACCATCCCGAGCATTGGAACAAGACTGTCATGCCATTGTCCCAACGTCCCAATCGACGCATCTTGGGACATCCTCTATCCCAAATATCCAGACAAATAGGACAGCAGTACATTCCATTCTATAAGAAACTAGGACAGCCCCGTCACACAGGATTTTAAACCTTCCATCAGGTTCTTTCCCCTGATACCAACAATGTCCTTTCAAAACCCTCTCTCCCATAGCACCTTTCCCATTGTCTTCACCAACACTGCCTAAATGTCTATGGTTTGTGATGCAGGTAGAGATTATGCAAACCATGGACCAGGCCCATGGTGTCTTGTGTGCCGATACGATGTCTGCTTAGCATTAGCATGATAGAAAGCACTCATGCAGGTATATTTAACATGCAGTGGCATGACTGTGCATCAAGCACAAATAATCAACCAGTGCTATGTTCCAGTAGAACACTGGCACGGCAAATAGCATGCCATGTCATGAACACTCACCAGCACTTTAGTCCATGCCAAGCACGGCATCACTTGTTGGTCCCTCCTGTTGCACAAGTGCACAACATCAACTACAACAGTGAGAAGAGATTGGTGGCTACAAAGGAAGCAGCTTACAAGCTTTTTCAAAATGAGGAAACCCTATGTATGAAGGACCTTACTGAAGACAAAGGATGAGCCATCAGAGACTAGACCAATACACCACCGAGGGATCCATCTTCAGGGACCCTAAGAAATTGTAATAGTCCCATCATATTCCATCTCTCCTTTTCCCATCGAGACCTTTAAATTCTCTTCCCATGGCTACAAATGAACAGCCTACTGTATTTGACATTCCCTTATCTCACTCATTTGAAGATACTCTAAGAACACAGTCACTCTTGAAGCACACAGACAAACATCTTTGATCATTGTGGTGGGATCAGAAGTCTGAACAAGGGGGCATCTACTGACCTGTGGATTTGTTCATGGAATTACAAACAAGCTTTAGGGCCATGGATCCATTCTTTTGTTTACCCTGCTAATCTGGTTATCAGAGATGCCACTTCCATGTGACCACCTCCTCTGCTACTTTTCTCTTATTTCTTTTGTCATTTGATCTTCCATACTAAATCATCTACAAGAATGTCTCTAGCTAAAATCAGCAACCTAGGTGAAAATCTTGCTAAATAAAACCATCTTATGATTTAAGAGCAAAATTATAAATTGAGCCTCCAGGCATTACTACACCCATGTTAGATCTGCCCTATTCCAAAACTTATCTCGACCTGCAACTTTGCATAGATTAATGCTTAAAAGGTATTCTAATGGTAGCCTTTAATTGCAAGAATCAATGGTCATCCCTCTTGCTGTTCTTTTAAGCTTCGTATCAAAGACTTCTGAGTCCTGACTATTACAATGAAGACTTATTTTGCCTTGCATCATGTGTGATTATTTGAAACCATATTGCTTGCTGAACATCAGTCACATGCATCTCATGTGCCTGTGACTACTTGTGAATGAGAAGGGGAGTTCACAAAAGCTTTTCCAAGTTTTAAGATATCGAATTAAAAGAAGAATACTGAGTTGAAATTTAATGACGTGTAGAGAAGAATCTGGTTGAATATAAGGTTACAAGATGCCACATGCGCATCAATTTGTTCCTTGTTTACAACATAGAAGAGGATGGAGAGACAGCTGTATTATAGAACTAAATAGATATGATATATCATGTTGGGGTAATTAAGGCTTTTCATTTGTCAGATATTATTTCTTGATTTTAATTATTGTTTTTCCCATAAAACCCCTAAGAATTCAAAATAAACTTAGAATATTATAGATTAGAAATAGATCCCAAAATGTCCATCTCCTCACACCAATGCATGCTATGAAACTAAAGACATGCCATAGCATGCCAAACATTGGCATGGCATGGTAATGCTTGGTTACCATACCACACCATTTGCACAAGGCACTTAAAACCATGCATGAAAAAGGATATTGTCAGCCAGTCAACCCTGTCAAGCACTCACCATGCAGTGCACCTTATTTTTAAAAAGAAAAAGAAAAATTCTGCTCATCGTTCAAGGCAAAACAAGGTGTGCATCCCTTGTACAAGAGGATTGCATCAGAGAGGCCAGCCATTGATATGGAACCTGATCCTCAAGATCTGAATCCTTAAAAAGAGAAAATTTACATGTTATTAATAAATATAACTGGTGTTTTTGTTGAGACCTAGGACAGCAGGAAGCACAAGCTAAATTGGCATGAGGTTGAGATTGAACATAGGTCACTGGCATCCAACACCCAGTGATTTACTAAACCAACTGGCTCCCTCTATAAGTGCCATTTTAAAAACCTACCATAATTTTTCCGAATCTGCACCATCACAATTTTCAACAATCATATGAGAAAGTATGAAAGAATAATAAGCCATCAATAAAATACCTGTGACGTATAAACTCTGATAATGCAGCAGCAGCAGCTTCTCTTTGAAATCTTTGATGCCTACTTAATGCTTTACTCAGAATCATACATATAGGTTGGACCTATGCAGTTACATCAACAAAAGATCATTGATCAAAATTAAGTAGAAAATCACCCTGAATTTAACCAACAGGAGCTTGCATAAACATCTGAGTGTGTTTTTTTTGCTTGACTAAATTTTTATGCTTATTTCATCCATTAGCATATATGGCAAACAAATTGGACAAAAAATGTTGCAAAAAGCAGCAAATGAAAATGTGAAGTTTATGGAATCCTAACAACAACATGACAAGACATACAGTACTTTATGTATTGATATGCAATATGAAGAAATTTCAAATAGATAGACATGGTGACATCATATGAGGGCTGATATGGCATTGGGCATTGGGTAATGTGCCTATGACATCATGCTCTTATATGTCAGATTGAATAATGACAGACTTTGAAAAGTCACCTAGCAGTGAATTTGGCTTATTAAAGATACTTCTATAGTCCATACATACTATGGCACATAAATACCAAGCTACAATGCTAAATCAGAAGAAAAATTCTAAATTGTGCTTTCAACTGACTCACCATAGGGCACTACAACGAATTATGGAATTTTCTTGTTTTCTTTCTTTCAGATAGTTTTCTTATCTTTTTGTTTACATTATATGCAATAGGATTTTTGGAAAAGCTTGAGACTGTTCACGGATTTATACTTTCTCATTCTATTAAGTTGTTCTCTTTAATCTGAGACTATGATGAGATTATGCATGATATGGGAAGGGGAAAGAAAGAACATCAACCCCAATTTACCTCTTTAGGTCTCTTTATGGATGTGCAGTTTGCAATATCCTGAATTAAGTCAATCCACTTCTCTTTGTCATCGTGTTCTCCACCTCTAGCCAAAATCTACATATCAACAAGCATTTCTTACCTTTCTAATGTACAAATAAGTCTCAATCGTAATCTTTAAATGATAATACCAAAACAACATGCTATAAAGTTTGTTACCTTGCCCATTTCGATATCCCCAACACAATCACAAAATGATTGAAATGCAGTTAACAGTGCTCTGCAAGGTATTAGTGTAGCACAATCAATTGTGGTTACTTTTAAAACAATTAAGAGAGAAAAAGCAGCTAAACTTCTCTAAATCATGGCAATCGTACCGTGAATGTTCCTGTTGGCCCAATCCAGACAGTCCATGCCAACTTCCAAGTTGAAGTGTGAGTGCAGAAAGAACAGAAGAATAACTTTGTTCAACTGCTTTCTTCCCAGTCTTACCACCCCTCTGCAATGCCGTAAGCATGTAGCATCTTAATGAGAGATTATAGATGATCCTAGAGCAAACTAAAGATTAAGGTCAACAATTATATTTAAAACATGCACACCTGAACAATGCAGTAAGAGCAAGAATAGCCGCTTGCAAGACATGCTCATCATTAGGTAACTCAACAGGATGGGTAGTGTGGTCTCCCTTATCTATATCACTTTTAAGAACAGGTGTCCGGTTGAGCACAGATACCACATACTCCAGAAACAAAACCGAAAGTACAACATGCTGCGAGAATGCCTATTACAAAAGACAAAAGCCAAAGTACAGAGAAAAAAGGAAGAGGGAAGAAAACAATGAATCAGAACCATATTTAATAAAAAAGTAAAATAAAAGGCATTAACATCAAAAGGAAATCTCCAATAATGTAATCCTTGGTTCACACATAATCTGCAAAAATAACAAAACTAGGTTTCATATATGCAAACAAAATTTCTCCTTTTACCTAAATTTGTTGATTGGTAATTTGGTATGCTCACATGAGAATCCAGATTTCAGGACAGCAAATAAAATAATTCTCAAGAGAAACCAGTCTAATATGAGAAGAATTGGCATCAAAGCTTAAAATGCTGTAGGAATAAAACTAAGAGTATACCATATAGCAGAAAAGTTTAAAAAAAATCTGAGTTGACTTACATTGCCAAATCATGTAAACTAAGATTCAAACCGACATGTTTTACCATAGAACTATATGCCATTCTAATTTTTATACATTTTAAAACACTTATTCCAAGTCTTGAATTTCCAAAACCTTATCATGATACATTTAAGCCACCAAGTCAACCAACCTGGGTAAAGAAACATGTTGAGTGAACTGAGTAGTATTTTAAATTCTACTGTGGATTTATATATTATGAAGCAAATGTTTGTGGCCTTTTCTGCATGTTTACAATGGGCCACCACAGAGCTGCATTTTCACAACAGTTATCTCAACATAAACTGTACAGTTAAATGTTGGCGGTGATAGTATCATAACCCATGCAGATCAGGTACATGGTTTGGACATTATCAAACTGCATTGTACCGATACACGGTATGCAACACCATGCCAATCAGGTGCCAGCACTCCCGAATCTAGAGAGGAGACAGGGAAATGAGGGAGACACGGGGGTACCCTGATGGTGGTGGCGGACTGTGGATGTAATACCCAGCATTAGAAAAGAATTAGGGACCAGTTCAGTCACATAGGTAAACTAAGTCTAATTCTATTTGAGGCAGGGAGCCTACTGCCCTCTAATTCCCATGCCCACCTTTTTGTCACCCGCATCACTCTCTCTTGAGAAACCCACATCTCTCTCTCTCTCTCTCTCTCTCTCTCTCTCTCACACACACACACACATGCAAGAAGCCCAGTAATGGTCCACTTCCCTTTCTTCCTTCCATGTGGATCTCAATTTCGTGTAAGTTTCTGCAACAATTTTCTTCCTTCCCTAGTTCTCTCAAAATTATTCTAAATTTCTAATATCGAAACACTTTTCTATATGTGTTATCTTGTTTTAAGAAGTCTGCATAAGACAATTTCTGCTCCAGCAAACAAAATCTTTTTTAATCCACAAATTAATTTCTGAAATTTATTTCTGGTTTTTAAATATCTGTATGGGGTATTAATGTACCGTTCCATGGAGAGACTGATAAGTGAGATAGGTTTGAGACACCAATTTGGGCATGAACTGGGGCTCTCACCCATCCCACTAGGAACCGATCTAGACAGGCCAGTACAATGGCCGGTTTGGTCAGTACCTACCAAGACCCAACCAGTTCCCTTTGTTTTGAGAGAAACAGAGACATGGTCCCCTCTTGCTCTATTTTCTCTTTTCTTCATTCACAGTAAGGCCTTAGGCTCAGAAAGGAAAATAATAAAGGAGAAAAAGAAAGGAAATGAAAGGAGAAAGGAGGTGAAGGAGGGATTTACGTGCAAATCTAGCTGCCCTTGCTGAGACCTGGCCTCTTCAATACCAGAGACTCCATATGTCCAAGTGCCGGTACTAACACTGACAATATACACCCCACCATTGACACAGAAGCCATGTTTAAGGTTAAGGACCTTAAAATATTTAAATATTTATTAAAATTATTTAATACAAAAATTAAAAATAGAAAGTGTCCTGGTACGTTACTGAGGTGCCAAACCATCACTACAGTTGAGATGTAAGTGCCCTAATACTATACCAATTAAGACCAAACCAATAGTGGTCTGAGCAAGATCTAAACCCTTGGTTAGCTCCATTGTGACTGACCATCACTCATGACCAAGTATATAACTTCTCCAGATGCCATGGAGGAAGACTACAACTGCTAAGATATCACTGTAATGAGTGCTACAATAGAAAGAAATCAAAGAGATTGGAGAATGCTGCATGTTGAACCATCATTTTCATGAGAAGACAGCATAAGTAGACAATGGGAGGGTTTGGTCCTTGGAGATTAAATGTCTTATAGCTTGCAGCTAGCCTTTTGAATCAGCATAGGAACTATTTTTAATGCCCCTCATTATTGTGGATGGCTACATGTCCGTCAAAAGATACCAGATTATATAGTGTGTGAGATGAAAAGCAATCCTGACAAACATATTTATCATATATCATTAAGGAAAGTTAAGTAGGTCTTTATTATCATCTCTTTCTTGTATCTATTGAACATCTATCATTTTTTCATTATGCAAGAACATTCGTAAAACCTAGTTTGATGTTATTTATGGATTAGTTTTGTCAAAATAAGAACTACATATGATCAGGTCGTGACCATGAGCAATTCCAGTTAAAGTCAATCTGAGATGGCAGAATTCTTTATGTTGTCAAATATATCGTTTAATGTCAAAAGCAAGTAGTGTTGACACCAGTAGAGTCTGGAAAAAATGTCATAATTTCCGCTCATGATGTGTCACTCCATGCAGAAGAGGACAATATCTTGCAATATGCCGATCCCTAAACAATAATAAAATGATGAATAGCATTTCAACCTAGTGATGATTCCTCTGCCCAAATAGATCATTTCATGCTTCTTGACTGCAATCATTGCAGTTTGAAATTAGCCACCCTATCAAATGCTTGAAATGAACGTCATCCATCATAATTATCTCCTTAAGGAGGTCTTTTGTCTTTCATAGGCTAATTATGTTATGCCAATGTTGAACATTTCTATCATATCCTTCCCCACATTTGGTTCACCAAATTTTAGTATGATTTATGATATCATCTCTTCACTTGGTGTTCCTTGCACAAGAACATGCCTCCCCTACTCACTGACTCCCCTACAAGAACATTCCTATGCCATACCTTTTTGAAGTCATACACTAATAGTAATAGGTGAAAATTTCAAGTTGACCATTTCCAACTTCACTTCATGCAATCTTTCCACGTCCTTGGCAAGTTTTAGCATATCCAACTCCAAAGCAAATTCTTGGGTCCCTTATCACACCCTTATTCGCCTCTCTTCTTTCTATGCTTATTCACTAAGGTTGGTTAAAATCTCGAACCTATACCCTCAGCCTCTCCAATCCTGCTGATACTTGAGAGTGCCAGAGTGCCAAGATTCTAGGTATTCAGTTAATGCTTCCACATCCTGTGTACACCAAATGCATAAACTTGCTTCAGATCTTTCCTCTAATTAATAAGTCAATGATTATTTGTTGCTCAGAAGAAAACATATAGTTTATGAAGCAAATGCTGAGATACCCACATAAAATGCATCCTGCATTGGCCAGCCACCTCGTATCCTGGATACATCCTTTGTAACTATATCTCGTCCTGCAGCAGCCAAAACTTCATTGAAAACAACCCTTGAATTGGTGTTCTCTGCCAAACATGATATCTTGTATGATGTCGAAGGGAAATAAAAGATTCTGGAAACTAAACCAAGCTTCGATCTGCTTTTTAGCCAAGTCATAACTCATAACATATTAAACAAAATGCAAAACCAATAGAAATAAATAAGGATACAGCATTGAGAACCTCCTGACGTGAATGTTTGTCAATCACGGAAACAGTGGCTGAAAGCAAAGACTGGGTTGTCCTACAGAGATAAACATGACCATTATCAGATATTCCTATCAAATTCACACAAACAGATATGTATGTGTGTGTGTGTGTGTGTTCGTGCATGCGTGCACATATTTGGGTGTGTATTCCCACATACATAAGTGGCGTCTAATTAATAATTATAAGCGAACCTTGCAACATCAACTTCATTCAACTCATTGCCCCTCTTGGTAATGAACTCAATGACGGCTTGAATAGCACCATCTGCTGATTGTTTGATCTTATCACATATGGCAGCCGTGCATGTGTGCAAGGCAATAACCAACTGTCAAGGAATTATTGCGGATCAGCTTGAGCATACAGGACAAATAAATTAAAATGAATCAAAAAGAATTTTTTTTAAAAAAAAAACTGACTTACCTCATCTTTTGTTAGCAAAACACAAACAGATGAAAGGACCCTATTGAAGACTTCTGACTGATCAATAGATGCATCCTGAAAAAGTCAAATCAAAAGTGATAGTTCCCATGCACTGGCTTCTGGAATCATATAAAAAGCCTAACATGATTCACAGATTGAGTAAGGTGCTCACCCGTCTCAAAATAGAAATCACATCTTCAAGAGAGGACAAGGCACTATACGAGACTTCTAGATCTAGATCACTACTCGATACCACCAGTTTAGGAAGTGACAAGGATATGCTGAAGAATAGACCAACAATCTACAAAATCAACTGAACAGATCATTACACCTTAAAACAATGGAAAATTTTTGAAAGGAATTGGAATCAGGATAGCAGTCCAATTTTACAGAACCTGAAGTTAAGGTCCTAAAACAAACTGACCTGAACTGCCACCTTTCTAACTTCAGAACTGGTATCTGTACAGCGTGGAAGATAAGCTATGATCCTTTCTCCCAAGCTCAAGGAGTCACGACTTGGCAATACAAATGCAGCTGGAAGTAAAATCCAAGTAAAACACAACACTCTCGTACTGAAGCACAAATGGACAAAAGCAGAGAGAGAGAGAGAGAGGAGCAAAGTTACATGGTAAATTTGCAAAGTTTCTTTGTGTTGCTCGATCAATTTGTTTGCTGTGTGTGCAACTTGAATGGCAACCAAAGCCACAAACTCCACCAGAACAAAGTGCACGAAATTTGAGTAGCAACTCATATACAGCGAGGCAACCTCTTCTTCTTTGATGCTCCATGGGAGATGAAACATATGAGTCCACTTGTCTAAGAATATGCAGCAGTTGTTCTGCTCGACTTCGACCATCTTCACCACTGATTAAGCCAAATGTACAAAGAAAATAATGAAATAATAAATTTCATCAACAATAGACTATTTCATGGCCTGCCATTCTATGAAAACATGCTACAGAAGAAACAGCATCAAAAATTCAAAATCAATCTCCAAACACCATGGAACAGAGGACATCCAAATAAGCATGTATATGGTCAATGACAGGGATTCAGGTCCCAACATGATATCCTGTGGGACACCGGACGGTGTACCATCCCATGTGTTGGGACAGACCATCCCGCTAGTGTCCCAACGTCCCGATCGGGACGTCTTGGGACATCCTCTGTCCCAAGTGTCGAGACAGGACGGGACGGCGACGCATCCCGTTCCATAGAAAAATCGAGATAGCCCCATCTCACGGGATTTAAAACCTTAGTCAATAATAATTGATCAACCCATCCAACAAGTATAAATAAGAAATGCAGACTAAATCTAGAGAGACTTTTACAATGCTCTTCCCTGACATTGACCATAGGTCTGAACAAGGCTCTAGATCCCATGGGATGGGACTGTCAAATTTTCCATGGAATGGAACGCATCGCTGTCCTACTTTGTCCCAACACTTAGGACAAAGGATGTCCCAAGATGTGCTGATCGGGATGCTGAGACGATGGCAAGATGGTTTTGTCCTGACACATAGAATGGTACCATGTCCCGGTGTCCCACAGGACTTGAATCCATGGGTCTGAAATTAAAAGCACAATGAGGAAACAGAATAAAAAAAAATTCTATCCTTGAAACTTAAAACTTGTAAAATAGGTAGTAGCTTAGTAAAGGAATGCGAAGATTAAAAGCTTGAAAGCCATATCATGTAGGTTTGGCAGCAAAAGTTATGATTTCTCACTCAAAATATCCAAATATACCTTTTATAACAGAATTCACTGGAGTGGTTGAAATGACAAAAGACATTGAGAAACGGCTTGAAGATGAAACGCAAATGGAGATAACAAGAATATAGCCTTTGTTGACGATCAATAAGAGATGCCATAGGATACTTAGAAACTTGAACATCTCATAAAAAAATTACAAAATAATGAAGATATGGGATTGGTAGCTGGAGGATTCACAGCATATCCATTATACTATAAACTGTGGAAAGGTTTGTTTTCCCCTCTCTAGGGCCCTTGGTTATGTATTTATGACTTATTAGAGAAGCAGATATTCCTTTTTAATATATAAAATACAGCAGTCGAACATTAAAAAATTCAACTCAAATCAATAGGTTCCTGCTCTTTTCTTTTTCTTCTTTTTTTTTGATAATAAAATCAATATGTTTCTCAACAGTATGAAAATGACTTCACAGACCATCTTGAAATAAGACTTGTCACAAAAAGCCAAAGATAGGTAAAATTGTGTCTTGGGGAGAGTTTTTACAGAGCATGAATTCAAAGACGAGTCTTGATTATTACAATAAGCAGATATAACTTCACCAATGATTAGGCAGAACAAATTGCTGAATAAATTTATTGATTTCCTGATTAACACATTAACTTCTTGGACAATTTTTTTTATTTGAAATTTGTTGATAGAACAAGTCATACAGTTTACCCTCTCCAACCAAATAAGGGAGAGAACTCCTTTCAGCAAGAACCCAATCCACCATAAGTCTTGAAGCTTTTCCGATTAATGGACCTCCGATGTTCATGCTTGTATTTGACAAAGTTCTTTATCACTTGAATTTTGTTCCTGTGAAGTTCCCATAACGTACTCATTCCTAAACTCTTGTCAGTTGCCTTGGTTTTAGCACACCTCCAACTCAATATTCTCACCTTTGCAACACTCATATCCTAACGATGCAGAACATTCTAATGCATACAACATAAGTATTCATATATGTCTCATATTTTTTCCATGCAATTGACATGCAACAAATCTGAATATTCTAGAAGCATATGACCATCCCATTTGCAATTACACAAACAAGCCTTCATCAATATCCTCCTTCTCAAGCATTGAAAGTAAATATTGACAATTTTGACTACGACCAATTCCCCATTGAACTACATTCTGAATACTTCACCGCCCGGCTAATCATTAGAACCTTATTTCCTAAACATTTGCCTTAATATATGCAATATGCATTATGGCATGTTTATAATCATCAATAATTTGAAGCTAGAGCTACTTTAAAAATTTTTGTTTCAAAAAAAAAAAGAAAGAAAGAAAAGAAAAAAAGAACTTAGGAACAAAGATATGTATCTCAGTTGCAGCACTTAGTTAGATCAAATTCTCTTCAAAGCCGATCAAAAAGTGATTTGACATACGATACATGCTGAAAGGAACCGCTCATGGAACAATTATTCACAAAAGTATAGCTTACTTAAATGAACTAGTTGTAAGTTTACCTGGTTAGAAGAATAGCACATAACAGAGTAATGAGGTTGCTTATAAGTGGATCTACAATATCTGAAGGATCCCTCGGCAAGGCGAAAAAGCTTAAAGTAGCCTGATAGCATAAAAATACATAATTAAAAAGCCAAAGAACAATACCAGGAAAAGAAAGAAAGGAAGACTCTAGTTTCTAATGAGCTGTGAGATTTAATAGTGCAAACTACCTTCATAACACGATTTCTTGTTTCCATTGGTAACCTTGGCTCTATAGAAACCAAAGTAGTACAAGAACTTAAAGCAAGGCTCTGCATAAGAATTTATGAAATGACAGGGAATTAAGTAATTTGCCAAAAAAAAGTTCTCAATATATGGACTTTTAATAAAGAAACAAAGAAAAAAGACCAAAAAAGCAACATACTTGAGTATGTAGAAGCTCAATGCTTGAATCAACAAAATCTTCGCTTTCATCTCTCCCCATCAAAGTCAGCACATAATCGAGCATTTGATCTCTTCTTTTAATGGAAATGAAACACCCATTTCCGAAGCATTAATTACAGCACGACCTATATAAAAAGACATGAATAAAAAAATAGTTTAATTTAAGAACTATACCGTTCTTACAACACTAAATTAATATATAAAAAAGAACATGTCAGAACTAGGAAACAAAGCACAGAATCATTTCTTGAATAAGTCAAAAAGAAGCTTCATATATTAAAGCAAAAAAGAGTCCATAAACACAGCTGCTGACCCATCATATTGACTACAAAGGGATTAGCAGATCTAGCATACAATGTATATGGCAAAAGATATAACTTTTTCTTGACTAGGTGGAAATGCTGATACACAAATAGATAATTGCAGAGTGTAATGGCATCAATTAATTCCTCCAAAAAGGCTTTATTATATGAAATATGAACATGTACATAGGATATGTTATAACATAATATGGATATCAACAGGCAAATCTTGAAAATAAGAGGATATGATATCGCTAAGGATACAACAACAAATAAAGGTATATTCTTTAAACATACGATTAAAAAACATCTAGAAAGCATAGTGGGCTATCAAGATAACATATTCCACAATTGAATGAATATCTACGAACTCCACCATTGAGCCATCATTTGACTCAACAGGCCATTATCCATACTTCCATACAACATTGTCAACATAATAAACTCAATGAACCATTTATTAAAAGACGGCATTCATCAAAACATGAAAGAAAATAATGTCACGTCTTGAACCCAACACTTAGTTCAGTCAAGTAACAAGGCCATGTGAACCCTAGAGTATCACTCTAGAGATCATGCAAGGCCTTTAATTGAAACAAAATTTCCATATTTCAAGAATTAATAAATAAAACCAAACACTTCAATTAAATAATTTCATTAGGGCAAATAGCCAACTTGTTTAAGTACAATTATTTCAAATGTTCCATGGTATCAATAATTTGACTAACTAATTAACTAGCAAATCCAACACTCAAACTTCACACCCAAACTGACCAGCTACGCATCCTGCGACTCTGAAAGAAAAGAAAATTGAAGGGGGGGGTGAGCTTTCCAACCTAGTAAGAAACCCCATACACTTACACCAGTATAATAATATGATTCAAAAATAATTATTAAATAGAAACAAAGAAAATCATAGACTATAAAATCTCATGTCAAGTATTCAGTACAACTCAATAGTGATATATTAAAAACATACATCATATACCATCGAATATCCATCTTTTTCAAACCAATATACCACACATATATCATTAAGTGGAATTCTTTTCACTTAATTGTGCTTTCATATCTTATCATCCATCTCTCATTATCATGATCCGGATCAATCCACAGTTGTCTTTAAGATTTTGGACTAATCATGATCACACTCCAGCCTGTGACTGGCAAACTCAAGTATCACATTCTTACCTGTGGCAAGACTATTCTCAGTACCACGTTCCTTCTCGTGATGGGCTATTCTTAGTGCCATGTTGCTATCTATGGTGGGCTATTCCTAATACCATATTCCTGCCCGTGGTGGGCTATTTCTCAGTGCCATATTCCTGCCGATACCGGGCTATTCTCAATGTCACGTTCCTAACTATAACAAGGCTATTCGCAAGTTAACATGGCTCGTCCAAACATCCCTTTCTTGATCATAATTTGTTAAATCTCAATCATGCTAGGAAAATACTGGATCATATTATGTTCTTTTCAAAATTCTCAATAGCTAGTATCATAACCTAAATCATCTGAAAAACCTTCAATCCTTGATACGAACATATGATACAAAATGAAATACAAATAATCATATTGGCAATCATAAAATAAATATCAGCCATGAGAAACCAAAATCATGTAGTATAAAAATAAATATATATACCGATGATCATGTCCAAGAATCTTTATCTCTATTGACGACAAATTAACCTCCTAAATCAATCCATATCCCAATTTACAAACCAAGTGCTAAGGGACCTGCTCAAAGATCTTCCGGATGCTCAAAGATCTCTTGCCTGGAACATTGTTCCCCTATAGAACCAATCTCAATATTAAAAATAATAAAGTATAAATTGTTTAATTTAAACCCTCTATGACTCGCTAGGTGTCCACTCCAAGTCCCTTTATTTTTTAAAAATTTTCCTCAACCTAGTTAGTGATGAAGAAAGACATTAAATTTTTTTAAAAAAGAGAGAGAGAGAGAGAGAGGAGAGGCACTCTCTTCTTCTTCTTAACGAAGGCACTACAACCGCCTGCTCTTCCTCCCCTGTCTA
>KE505219.1:114285-138883 GCA_000441515.1 Elaeis oleifera | reverse complement strand
GAGAGAGAGAGAGAGAGAGAGGCACTCTCTTCTTCTTCTTTAACAAGGGCACTCAAACGCCTGCTCTTCTCCCCTGTCTATCTGGCCATGGTTGTGGAACCCTAGCCAATGGCCAACAGCAACACCCTGTGCCAACTAAGATGCGACCCCAGCAGTGACCACAACTACCGATGATCAACAAAATAGAGGAAGAATAGTCGAAACAGAAGAGACCCCTATTTTGCCCAGATCCGATGGTTCATTGACTCCAATTGACGGCAACAAGTCAGAGAAAGAAAGAAAATCAAGCCTCAGATCCTATACCTAAGCCCGACGGGGCCAGATAAGGAAGATCGGTGATCTATTTGGTGAAATCCCAAGAAAAGCGCTCAAAAATTCACTCTCTATTTGAGGGATTTCTTAGCCAAATATTAGAGGAGAGGGAAGGAGTCTTTTAATAGATGGACTGGAGATCCATGGAGGGAAATTGGAGATCATTGAGAGTCCTTTACTCGACGGACTCGGAGAAGGAAGGCAACTCCAGTTCGGAGTCGTATTTTTTTTCTCTCTCTTCCCTGATGCACATGTTCATTTTGTTGGGTTAAATAGGTTGGCCCAAGGGCCAGGCTTTACAAATAAGCGACCACCCCCTCCACCTCTCCCACCCACTCCCTTGAGGTATCGAAGGAGTACATCAAGCAAGGATGGTAGGATCGGTACCAATAAGCATGCCAGCCTACGACTGGTATGGTACAGTATTAGTCCATACCATACCAAATTGGAACATACTAGAACCGCACAGGAAGGGAGAGGGAGAGGGCTGGAGAGGAAGAAAGAGAGGAAAGGTGAGGAAAGGGGGACTTAGCTGGCCAGGCTTCAAGAGCTTCGCAACAAGGGAGAGAGACTGGACCCATAGTCAACATTCTCATCATTGCTGCCCATCATGATTCCCCACTGTAGAATCATCATCCAAGGAGAATCGAGACCGAAAACAGGAGGATCAGGGCCATTGTCCAGCCCAAGTCTCGAATTGGGATTGGGGAAGAGAATGGTAGGGGATTGGAGGAGGAAGGGAGTGAAGGGGGGGGGCAGAGGAAGAGGCAGGAAAGATGCAAGAGTTTTGAAGGGTCTCAAAGGGTCCGTGATGGATCGCAAGGGTATCGAAAGGTCTGCCAAGGGCTTAATTTTTGAAAAGAGGCCCTAAACTATGTCGATAACCGACTGGTCTGGTTCGGTATGCCCCGATCGGCCGATTCGACATGGTTTGATAATCTTTGATATCAGGTGTATCTAGGAAATATCTAACGCCTTTCTTAAATTTTTAAAAATAGAATATTTAGCATAGGCATGCCACATGTAGTTTGGAAGTATTTAACAAGTATCAATACCTGACACATAACCTATATGGACACAGCATGCAATTAGAAGTACCCGCGCTTCCTAGGCATTACATTATGACCAAATCAATTATTACACTAATACAAAAAATGAACTAGGAGAGATGTCTAGCAAAATAGAAAAGGTAAAATGCATAACTCTGACATAGTTTCACAAATATCAAATTTAATCTTGAAATTGACCATCTATTAAGTCAAGCATGAGATGTGCTTAAAATTGTTTTAGTAACATACCATGTGGTCATGTACCTTATGTACCAAGTAGATGTGGTGTGGGTACAGAAGTCATGTTGGATGTGAAAAACTCAAAATGTTATGATGCTATTATTGGCTTCACTGACCATTTTGATGAACTTAAATACATCATCTTCACCAGAAGAATAACAGTAGTCTATACAATGGCTAGACTGGATAAACAAGGTGTAATAGTTAACAGAAAATGATGCATCTTTTGCAGATTTATTAATTCATGTTTCTCAGAATATTCAACCACTTCTATTCTTGATGCATTATTAGTTCAATGAAAATCAAACAACACTCCAAGCAAGTCACAAGATTTTGTAATGAGCATATCCAGCTGTAATGTCCAACACTTGTTCCTATAAAGGAGAAATCCAGAACATGCATGCTGCCCTGCAAAACTCGGGTCATTGATCAGCCATATTAAAAGAACTAGCAAGAACAAGCAGGACCCCAAGTACAGGAAGAAGCTCCCATTAAAAAATTTAAAAAGGAATAGTAGTAGTAGGAGGAGGAAGAGGAGGAGGAGGAAACACTTGAGAAGCAGATGCAAGGATGAGCTTCCAAGGAGATTCCGACTCAGATGCACCAAGAGGAAGATTTCTGCTATGAAGAACAAATGCATAGCTTCAGCTGGAAGCTTTCAGAATATGCATCAGCCAGCATAAGTTTTATTAGTATTTTACGTAAGGAAGCCTGCTTCCAAGGAGATTCCGATGCAGATGCACCAAGTGGAAGATTCCTGCTATGAAGAACAAATGCATAACTTCAGCTGGAAGCTTTCAGAATATGCATCAGCCAGCATAAGTTTTATTCTTTTATTAGTATTTTATGTAAGGAAGCCTACCTGAGATGGTGAACAATGTATAACTAGTAGGCTTCACCAATTTGGTTAGTGGTGATTAAAAAAGAGTTTTTTTCCCTGGGCTCAAGTTCAGGGGTAGGAATAGAAACTTTGTCGTATTCTGGGAAGACTGCTGGCATCAAAGAGGGCCTCTCTTACAGTTATTTCAAACTCTGTGCACATCATCTAATAACAAGGATACCTTGGTTTTCTTGGTACTACACAACAAAAGTGACAACTCTCTTCCATCGGAGTTGACTTGTTGATCACTGGAAATGTGTAGCCACTTTTATTCAAAGTATGCAGCTAAGGCAAGAGGATGACAAACCAACTTCGAAGTGGAACAATGAGACTCACTGTGAAAACTAGCTATAAATTTCTGAGCCATGGAGGTCAATTATCTGCTCTCACAAAGCAACTTTGGAAGTGCTTTATCCTAGAGAAACTAAAATCTTTCTTTGCTGACTGCTTATGATAAAATTCTGACAGTGGAAAATCCCATCAAGAGGAATTCGAGTGCACTAGATGCTTCCCTCTTTGTAATGCTCATATAAGATCATGGCTCTTCTTGTGCTCTCTTTGGCATCTTTCCTTTCAGATTTTGAATCTACCTTCTATTTCAAACTCTCTGTGAACCTCCTGGAGAATGTTGATTGATAATAGACTTCAGACTGGGATATTGTGGTTGCACGTGTTTGCTGGAGTTCATGGATAGAGAGGAACAACATTCTCAAGCCAGCAGCAACTTGAAAAGCAAGCCCAGGATAGGTGTCAATTTTGCAATTAAAGGCTGGATTAGGGAGGCCGCAGGGAAAAACACTCTCTATCAAGCATGTTCTTCTGGGTTTAGGATTTTGTACCCAATTACTGTACTTGGTTCATTTTTTATCATATCTTTTTGGGATGTGGCCACATGTTCATTTTCTTATTGACAGTGGGTTAGGTATTTTCTAACTCAAAAACAAAGGACAGAAAGAAGTTCTATCATGTTTATGTTTGTGATTGGCCAACAAGTCAGGAATAGTAGAATACCCACATGAGAGGAAAAAAATATAATGCAATGCAAAATAAAATGCAATGAATGGCATACATGGATAAATGTCTCTAAAAGAGGAAAGGAAAGGTCATACTGTACAAAGTATGAAGATCCACAAAGTATATTCAAACAAATATTAGATCCCATCCATCTAAACCAATTTGCAATTTTCTGAATGACAGAAGAATGCATATAACAGATTTTTTAGCTTTCACTAACTGAAATGATTGATTTTCATGGGACCTTTCTGCAAATCAGAAACATGAAAAACAAACAGGACAAAAATACTTGGTTCCCAAATTCAAGGAGAACAAGTACATAGCGCATTATAAAGAAATGCTTCACATGAAGCTTGGAAAGAGATATCACCTAATAGATCAATTGCAGTTATAACAGCTTGCTTTGCAGTAGGATTTTGTACATGAAGAAGTCGTGAAAGCATATTGGTGCCCTGTATTAAAAAGTTTACCAATATAATCACATAAATATGCTGAACACCAAAAGATGATGCTGGTCTGCAAGACAGAAGTCAGCATTTTCAACAAGGAATAGTGAGTGATACGTGTAACAGCACATTGCTTTATGCACCAAAACCTGGGCAAGCAGATAAACTCACTTATGAATGACTAGAACTAAAGTCATTGTAAACTTCCTTGTGAATCAAATCAGGATTATCAATGTCATGTTACAAAGACTGTGTTTTCTCTCCCAACAGTGTCAGATTTTATGTTCTCTGCATCAGGAAGATATAAGCATGCATGTCATCTGCAACAAAAAGTATGTGCATTTAAGATGCATACTTCCCTACTAGGTAAAGTAAGAATTGTATATCTGCTTAAGCACCCTTAATAAATAAAGATGTTCTATTGAATTATATTAGTGCCAATATCCTCATGTCCCAACAATTAAATTGTTATTGTCATGATCAGTATTCAAATTAGGTGAAAATAAAGGAACCATTAACAACATCTACAGTAGTCCCCTAGTAGTATTAACTTATCAGGTGATGGAAAGCTAAAAGCATCCAGCAAGAAGGAATTAGTTTCCCAAAGTGAGTAGATTTCCCAATGAAGAAGATTCACTCAACCAGAAATCTTATATGAAATGATAGATGTGAGCAAATCACCTGTCATCTTCTTGCTTCCCTTTCATCATTCATTTGGTGCCATTTGTCAACTAATCAATCTAATAGACTCAATGATAATCTATAGGAAAGAACCTATCAAATATCAATATACATATATGCAATTATGCATGACAGACACATATAACAGAGGGAGACACAGACTGAAACATCCAACAAAATTTGAGTGACCCTCCTCTATTGGCCTTCTAGACAGGACAAATATAAAGAGAGGGAAAATGAAAATTGAAAAGAAAGTAAAGCAGGGAATAGATCGATAACTCGTGAAAAAGAAAAAAAAAAAGAAGGAGCCATGTACACATGCACATGCACATAAACAATATGACACAAGATTTCAAGTGTCAGCCGGTGCTGGTAGCAAGGTCAGCAAGACATCAAATTATTTTAGAAGTTCTAAATAAATCTTTTAATTTTTAATATTTTCCAGCAAGACTCTGCACATTCATTGGCACAACAAAGTGGGACACATGCCATGACAGCCAGTTACTACTTACTAGCACAGAAACTGACACCATAGCAATATAATTTGCTTAGTAGCCAAATATTCTGCATTCAATTTTCATGTGGCGCAACCCCAAACATTCGGAGTCAATTATAAAGTGAGTGGGTCTTTCTCTCATTCCAAATAAATATACATAACGACACAGGATCTCAACCAAAAGGGGCTAACCAAAAGATTATTAATTAAGGTCCTGGGTCCTATTTAAGTACCAAATACCTCCCTCCCTAACACACCTGATGTGGGAATAGGAAAACACCTGCATGAATTCTCACATACTCCCTTCATCCTTGCAACAAGAAGAATCCAATCACAATTATCACAACCAGCTCATGGTCAGCCCCAAAAGGTCCATATTGCAGTTCCCCAACCACATTGGCCATGGCCTAGGTCAGCTCTGATACCATCTATGATGACCCTGGACCTCACCTAGAAACGTGTAGCCAAGAGGTTATTAATTAAGGTCCTTGGCCCTGCTTAAGTACCCAAGACCTCTCCAGCACATGCCTGTACAATTCCTTACACATACCCCTTGTTTAAGCCCTAGAATCCTAGCTAGGTGGCTTGTTAAATCCACTGTGAAATAGTTTTAGCAGATGTACAAAATTACTATAAATAAAGGATTAACGAATTGGATGCCAGCCGATCTAGCATTAGCATAATAAATACCATACTGTGCTGATGTTTGGAATTCTTACACAGTGGTAAAGTAGTTGCAAGTGCAATGCAGCCAATACCTTACTAGTGCTATATATAGGGGTGGCAATTTGATCCGATCCATCGGATACCCGATTCGACCTGCCCCGAATAGGGCAGGTTTTGTCCGACCCGATTAAAATCTGAGGCGGGTATGGGTTTTACAAAAAATCTGAAGCGGATATGGGTCGGGTACGGGTAATGGTATGCCCCGCCCGAACCCAACCCAACACACACACACACACCCACCCCCAATACCCAACACAAAACCCTAGCATCTAAGCTTCCAGTATTCGACCGCTCTTATCTCCTCTAAGCTTCCATATTCGGCCACTCCAAGCTTCCCACCCGATTAGGACTCCTAAAGATAAAAATATAGAGGAAAGAGGGGTTTCCGAGGGATTAGAGGGTTTCCGAGCTCTGATTGGGTTTTTTTTCTAAGTATATAGGATTCTGAAGGAGTTGTGGCGGTGTGAGTTGGTTCCTTAGCATGATAATTTGTAGGGTTGGGATTTTTGATTGAAAGGATTCTTGTTTGACTACAAAATTTTCAATTTATGGAGCTCTGTCCCAGTGCACAATTTTTTTTAACCATATTGGGATTTCAAGTATGCCTGACCCGACCCAATCCGTTCTTGGAGCCCGACCTGACCCAACCCAAGACAGGTACTGGGCAGGTATGGGTATGACTTCTTTGCTGGTGGGCGGGTACAGATATTAGTCGACCTAACCCATACCCGATCCGTTGCCACCCCTAGCTACATGCCATAAAGGCACTAGCACAATGCACTCCATGCCCCATCTTCCATGCCAATTGAAAATCTAATCCATGTTATGAATTTAAGTTGCAGTTGAAGGCAACACTGAGGGTCAAAGAATAACCATATAGAAAAACTTCACAAATGATGAAGAAGTGTGAGGTATTAGAGTGCTACATATTCAAAGAAAAGCACAGGTTTACTTCAAGAAAGACATACCACAAGTGCATCAATTCTGGCTTCTATTACTGTAATTGGAGCATATCTCGCAGCATATCCATACATTAAAGCTAGTGCAGCATATGTATCATCAGCATCTTCTACTTTAGATCCACTTGAGAAGAAGGATAGAAATCTACAGCAAATGAATAGACATACTGATCATATCAGTCACAGTAAATAATCTCCAATATCAAACAATTTTACGAAGACACTCAATTACAGTGATTCTGAGAAAAAGAGCTCCTTTTGTCACATCACAGATGCCACACCAAGATTGAAACAAATAATATTTTAACATTCACTTATGTTTATCATTAGAAATACCATGATATAATTGCAATTTTAATATCTTTCTTTTTTTTAACTCAATTTTAGATTCTTTGGCTTCTTGTACTTTGAAATCAATGGAAGTGAAACTGTATATTTGTGAAAATTGACCACCCAGTAACCTTTAGACATTTGAGGAGACTGAGTCCAGATGCTTAAGAAGATTGTACATACTATTTCTGCTAATAAAGTACATTTTCCAGAATTATTTTCTACTGCTTTTGCGATTGTACTGTTTAATGAATCTTAGAATATTCAGCCTAGAATTCCTTATCGTTTAGGCACTCAAGAATTCGCATCAGCCTGATTCCTCAATTGACTACTTACATGTATCACATTCTTGGCAATTAATTACCAGTTCTTGATACAATCATTATGTTATTCTTGGCATTCCTAATCTTAATGGCAAATCTGGTAGGGCTCCAAGTGGTTGAAAATATTACAATGAGAATTTATTCATTCAGAAATGAATGGTAAGGGCAATAATATACTTCCTGTTATCCATTTGGAAGCAATGGCAAGTGCAATAAGACATCACATTTCCATTTGGGAATAAAAGTACATGCAACAAGATGTTTCTCATTTTCCATCCGGAAGTAAAGAGGAAGTCCAATAAGAAACTTCCTGCCATCAATTATTAAATGAAACGGGCAATGAAACAAGATATTTCCCATCAATCATGTGAAAATGATAGGGAGGTGTAACAAGATACTTTCCACAAGGTTTGAAGTCCCGGCGGGATGGGAGGCATCCCGGCTTTTCTGTCCAGTTCCTGTGAGAAAATGAGATCAGGATAAGGTCGGAACTCCAAACCCGTCCATGCAGGGAGAGAAAAATAAAGAGGAAAGAAGGAAAGGAAAGATGAAAAAAGGAATAAGTGAAAGAAAAGAATAAGAAGAAGAAAGGAAAGAAAGGAAGGGAGAACAAAAGAAAGGAAGGAAAGAAGGAAGAAGGAAAGAGAAAGAAGAAGAAAAAAGAAATAAGGGAAGGAAAGAAGGAAAGAAAGGAAAGAGAGAAGAAGAAAAAAGAAATAAGGGAAGGGACAACAAAAAAAGAGAAGGAAAACAAAGAAAGGAAGGTAGAAGAAAGAAAAAAAAACGAAAGGAAAGAAAGAAGTAATAGAAAGAAAGAAAGAACAAAAGGAAAGAAGGGGAGAGAAGTGGAAGATATCCTATTGGATGCATGACCAAAACCACCGCCGGGATGGGGCAGGCAGTGGGGCATCCCATTCCATGGAAAACCAAGACACCCCCACCCACTAGAATTAAAACCTTGACTTTCCATTAACCCTTGAAACAAATGGCCATCATGATAAGTTACTCACTGTTCTCCAATATTCATTTGGAAACAAGTGGGGAGAACAGCAAGACATGTCTAGTATAAAACAAAAGCACATAAAGAAAGGTGACGAGTGACAATGGCAACCCCTGCTTTGAAGAATTTATGGATGATTGGAGGAGCGAATGTAACTACAGGGTCATTCGATTTCAAAATCTAGTAGACCCATTATTCTAAAAGATTAAGATAATCAGTAACGACATGTTCAAGGATTTAGAATGACATAATATGCAAAAAGATCTGAATAACAAAGTAGACTATCAATAGATGGAGTATGACTTGGCACCAAATGCCAACAATGCACATGGGCAACTTCTCAGAGTCTCCTGAAAAGAAGGACGAGTTGTTCTTGAGTTCAACTGAGGAACCAGCATGCAAACCCAACATAGCAACCAGCACTTGGGAGGAAAATTAACCCCCAAGAAATTTTTGGAAGCAACGAAGAGTTGTGTCATCATCTAAAATGTTGTCCAGGAAGATGCTGTCAAGTGACTTCAAAAGTTTGAAGACAGGTCAGTAAAGGGATAATCATAGACAGAGGTCTGGCTATAGATAACAATGAAGAGTTATAATACAACATCAACTAACCAGAAACTCGTCGGAAAGTTGTCATCATCCTTCAAATTGAAATGAAGCAATACATCAAAGAATATAAGACGTACTAGCAACCCAGACATTTGCACAATAAGGTCCAAGACTACATTAAAAATTCATGTATTTTTGTGAGAGCATATAATTGCATATCAAACTTCCCTACTCCCTACGTTTTAGAAAAGTGCTATGGATTAGAATTAACATAGAACTGAGAAACTGAAGCTTCAAATCATGGATTCTGATCCATGTCATATCCCTTGATGATAAAATCATAGCTAAGTCACACCAACAGGGCGGTGCTATATACTCTAAAGCTGAAGGCTCAACCACTTGGGATAGACAGTTGGATAGCCCTGTAATCTATAAGGCATGCAGAGCCAAATGGTTTAGATAGCAAAACATGAATAAAGGCTCAAAAATCCACAGCAACGGTGTGATCAATAGACCAACTTGCAGACTTGATAACTATGTAAAATTTGTTATAGAATGATTATACAGAATTCTTGATAATAAGAAAAGAGGAGATATTTAGAGCAACAGGAAGTCCTATCAAATAGATCATGCTAGTACCTCTGAAACCTACTATATCCAACATTGTCTAGTATATTCTTCAACTTTTCCAGAACAGTATCCAGATGCGAAGCTGCAACCTGCCAGTAGCAAAGAAAAGAATATAAAAAGAAAGAGCAAATTTCAAACATTAACCAACTTTCTATACCAACATACCAACCCCATGCCTTTAGCAAGACCAAGCCTATTTGTGGGGACTGAGATATCTGCATGCTTATACATCCATTCTATTTTTTCACGAACATAAATTCTATCATCAACTTTTTGAAGAAGCATTCCCAGGCATCTGCAAGCCAGAAGACCAATAATGTTGTGACTAACAACCTACTAAGAGTAAAGGTGCATCTGCATGGCTTTAACAAACCATATCCTCAGATGGAATAAATTTGGACTGTTGCGACAGAAAATCAATAAAGATCATTTGTATTCTTCACCAAAGGACGACCAAGGCCAACCTGAGCGGCAAAAGTCTATGAAACCATGATATGATAGTACATTTCATTGACAAGATTTTGAACTGCCAACAAATGCTTGCAGAAAAAGTTCTTCTAGAGCCAGTTTACAAGACCAAATTTTTACAATGAAGTAACCAGACAAGAAATTAAAAAGACAGCAATATATTAAATGTGTATATTTAGCAAATTTTAAAACAAGAATATAGCAAATTCATGTGACAAATAATTAAATACAACATAACAGCACAGGAGGCAACTCAAACTCCAACTGAACAACAAAGCAATTTGGAGATTGCTAACATAATAACAGGACTCATTGTCATATTACATTCACTCATGCACCCTACAAAGTGGGGATGATAACTGTTCATGTAAATAATCAAAACAATTTGCCATGTCCAGGCAATATTGCTCATTAACTAAACTATAATTAAACTCATATGAAAAGGAATTGAGGAACATAACATGATGAGCACAGGTGGGCTATCCAAGAAAATCAAAGGAAAAGTTTAAAAGGAAGGGGAAACAAATGTTTCTTTTAATTTGTGATTGGCCCTCAGTGCTCATGGCTAGTGGTGATTTGACTAAAAATCCAATAACTGGCCCCAAGGAAACAAGTGAGTTTAAAATCAGATATCATTAAAGCTATTCATGAATAAATTACACAGTATAATTTTAACAGATCCATCCTGTTCATTATTATCTACTAACTAAAGTAAAATATGTAAAGTCTAATATAAATATATCAAATAATTTAAAGACAACATGTTACAACATCTAAAGAAATTGGGGAAGGCTTTCTGACAGAAAGACCAGCAGATAAGTGGACTACCTGACAATCATCATTTTTAGTAGCATGGTTAGTTCATATAGCATATCAGAGGATTGCACTGATTAAATTTCAGGATCTCTTGCACCTAGAAAAATTTACATCCCCTATACCATCGTTTCTTCATAAAAATGGAAAGAGTGAGAGATATAAACTACTACTCCAGAAACACAGAATTTCAAGTTTCTTCAGCCAAAACCAAGGGTTAAAGTAGATGACCTGCCTTGCCAGTGCAAATGGGAGCAAATACGCCAATGCCTCATTCCAATACAGGACAGAAATTCAAATCAAGTACCATAAGTACTGTTGCTCAATAATCATCCACTATGTGCTAGTGGCCTTTAATTAATTGTGACTCAACATAATATTTGTCCTCTCAATCTCACTGCCATAGAACACATGGGCCCTCAATGTCACAGGAAACCTCCAAAACACTGGATACAACGGTTTCCAAGCTATGGATATGTAGCTTGATGCAAGAAACTGTATCTACAGATGATTATCTCTTATGCAACTCCACAGCATCTTAATAGTTGAAATTCTAACAAACAATAACCAACACATGTTACAAAAAATTAGAGATCAAACTCACAAAGCCACTAGACACAAATGTTTCAACATGATAGATACACAGCTTGGTGCAGGAAACTACGTTAGCAGCTGGTAAAGTTTCATGCAACTCCCAAGAGTCCTTAACCTATGGGGCAACATGACAAATTATATCCAAGACACGTCAATTTCGACTTTGACTGGATCTTGCCCACCCTTTCAATGTTCAAACTTCAAAGCACCAAATTGGTTAAAAAATTCTAGTCTTACATTATGACAGTATGACCTTTCTCAATCTTCTCATCTGCCCATAAGGTTCTGCCTTCATAACTTGTGAGATCAGGATACCACTTTAAGCCATATGTCAAGCATCTAGCTTATGATGGAATCATCCTCTTTTTAAAGGAGCTTCAGAACCCTGGCAAAACTTGAAGTTAACATTATACTTTGGTTTCCTAACATAGACAGCCCTATTACACCATCGAGTCTCATGCACTAATACAAAGACCAAAATCAAGTGACAGATCATACCTTTGTTGCCTTATCTATATTCCACCACCTGTGAAATGTTACCACTGAAAAATTGTTCAGATTGCCAACAATATGAATTTCACTAATGGAATAAGCATATCAACATTGATTTTGACTTCTTCTTACAAAATCAACATGTTAACCTTCCCACTATATGTAGCCTATTTAGCAACTTGCTGACCTATTCGCAATTACTCGTATTGCTTCAATAAAAAACATCGGCAAACTCTAGGAAGCAAGATGAGTCTAACACAGCATTAAAGATATTGAATAGTGTAGGCACACAAGTTATATGCTTATATAAGCCCAACATAGCATGTTTTGATTATACGTGGTGACATGATCACCAATTGGTGATGTATAACATTACTGCAGTCACTCCAACATTTATTCATCAAGAACTGTTTAACCATACTCGGGTGAACCGTGAATTTCTACTATGATATTTACTTATCTTTGCTAAAACCTTGTAACAAACAAATAGGGGTGAAAGTGGTATGGATAATATCCATTCGGATCTTGTTTTTGCATCCGAATCTATCCGGATATGGATAGATAATTAAACATCCGACTAATATCCCTATCCGTATCCATATCCGTCAAAGAAAAATGGATATCGATATGGATAGATAACTATCTGATCTGTATCCAAATATCCGATTCTACCTGTAATTCTATGTAATTTTGAACAACATTCATTAACCTTTAAGGAAATATACAACTATATTAATATGTTATTAACTTGATTTATCATCCATTTAGTAATATCTTTGATTCTGTAGTCATAAATTTCATTATCTGACTTATATCCATATTTATATCCATACTTTCAGTATCCGATTTGTATCTGTATCCGTTTAAAACAAATATGTATATGAATTTTTACGTCCAGCTAATATCCGTATCCATATTTGTATTCGTCAAAAAAACAATATGGATATACAAGTATCCGATCCGGTTTCAGCCCTAAAAACAAGCTTGGCATTCATTTTCTCAACTTTTGCTTCTCACTTGGAAATGTCATCTATAAGTTTCCAATACTAGTTCTTTTAATACCTGGAAGGAGCATATTAATTGAGAACAGCATGCTGAATAGAAGCATACGATGGTCATAGATCTAAAGGGCTCCAAACATTGCACTAGGATATTAAAAGTAATAATATTAATAACAGAAGACAATGTAAAAGACTGAACATACTGGGAAAGCAACTCAAAATTTAAGTCCAGTAATTAACAAAATATAAATGTGTCTTGAAAATAATTTAAAATGCACTGAAAAGCAAACAAACAAAAAAAAAACAAATAAAGGCAATAATTTTGAGAGGGGAAAAAAAAGAAGAAGAAGAAGAAGCTAGATTAGTTGTTCCATCAAATATGTACTTCTAACAGAAAGTATGCCAATGGTACTAGTCAGTAGTCACTGCTTACCAGTCAATATCCATTAGTTACTGCAATGAAGAATCATGATATATCACAGAGTACAGAACATAGAACTGGAAATTGGCACAAAATGGTAGACATGATACCTGTGAAGAAGTGCTGAATGTTCGTCAGCAGCAGCATATAAAGCATACTGTCTTGCAAAAGCTTCACCCAGTGAAATGACCCATTCAGTGTCTCGAACAACATCCAGAGATTCTGCTAAAAACTGCATACAGAGAACCATGATCATTAATTATGATCCTATAGCATTTTCATTTTAGAATTTATTTATAGGTCAACAAGGAAAAGGAGTAACCAGTGAAAAGCTCAAATATATACAGAAAATTGGCTGCTTGCTACCATACATGGTCACCAGTAAAAACAAGTAGACTTAGTAGTTAGTACCATGTCCTTATTATTAATATCTTAACTTTAGCATTGTAACAGGAAGAAGAAGAGAACATTGATAGCAACCACCAGACCTGTCGGATTCAAAACTTCAGTACACAGACTTACATTGATTATCATGTCATCCCACGTCTCTTGATAAGAAGAATCCTGCTTTAAGTCTTCAGGATCGCTGATATATGCTTTCATTTTAGGCACCTAGTACTTGCCGAAAGAAAGAGAATATAAGATGCATGTATGGAGGAAAAAAAAAGAATCGAAATATTTGCAAGGATCATCAATAATAAATATAGTAAAAAGGCAATATGAATAACGACTTAACCTTCCCCATAGATTTATACCAGCTGATTCAACCATCAAAGGCAGTAAAACATTTTCAAGACTCAAGTTAAAATGAGCAACTGTACCACTAGCAGATGATTTGATTTTCAATAACTTCAAATGCTACATATGCTAGGAGCATTTCGGTTTGCCAGGGAAAAAAGACTATAAGGTTGGACAGGCTTACCAGAATTCCAAGAACCAAAAATACTAATTCAACATCCAATTTAAATGGAATCCACGCTCACAAATAACAATATATGAAGATTTAGATTGCATTCAAACTTTATGTTCCTTTGTCATCAATTTCCCTCTTTTGGTTGGCCTCTTTTCCTTTAAGAAGGGAGATAATACAAGGGTATTCCACTAAATAGATACTTATACAGAAAAAGATCCACTCTCAACTCACTACACGAGTACATCATTACAACTTTTACAACTTGACAAGATTTTCCAATAATTTATCATAAATTCCTGGACTGGTTACTCATGATCAACTAAACCAAAAGAATTGAAAGACTTTAAAGGGAATTTGCAATCAGTATTTCAACTAACAAATATCCAGGTCTAGGCATTCCCTTAGTCTTATGGTTAACCCAATCAACAAGGTGAACATTCCTTAATAAGCACCCCTCCGTGTGAAAGCCACCTCAAATCTTTGTTGTATATTTTCATATCATCTCAATTTGTTCTCTACAAGGGTTTAAATCTTGAACCGAGGGGGGTGGCATTCCAGTTTGGTATTGGGTCAATATGGTACTAGAACAGTCCCTAGATCAGTCCAAAAAACAAGAATGAATACTGAATAGAACAAATAAAAAATTAAAATTAAAAATTTGGTATCTTGGGACGAAATTTGCTTTCCTAAATGCCAAGATGCAATCCATCCTGACCAGGATGGATCGGGATGGCCCAGTTTGGAGAGATCGGAGATCCTAAACATGTCTCAAGACCCAATTTCTCTGTTCCAGCTTGGTACTGCTAAGATAGACTGGACCAAGATGCCTTAATCCTTAGTTATTTGACATTCTAACCTTAATTAATCTAACTCCTCTATCTCCTTTAATGAACTCATTTCTCAATCAGTCCTTAGTTTTACCATGCATGATGCATCCATCTCACCATTCACATTTCTACTGCATCGGACTTATCTTCATGGACCCTCTTTATTGCCCAACACTATTAGCCATACAACAATATAGGCCTTATTGTCATTTTACAGTTTCTCTTCTTTAAATCATGAAGGGATGCATCAACTAATAATACCCCAAAAGAACCTCTCCAGTCCATCCAAAAAGCCCTCACTCTATATCTCCATTTATCTCTCCATCATTATGTATGATGTATCCCAATCAATGCAACCGATCACTCTGCAGCATCTCTTATCAAGCTTGATTAGGACCTCATCATTGTTTTTGTTGTCACTAACATTGTATTTTACAAAGTTTAACTTCTATTAGTTTAACATTTATTCTCCATATATTTCTTCTGCAAAATGAGCTTAAAATCCATATTGTTCTATCATCAGTAATCAACACTATCATCTACAAATAAAATACATCATGGTAATAACAACATGTCTCAAAAGACCAAAATTTTTCCAAATAACTGTACTTCCATCCAAGGTTTTAAATCCTGTAGGACGGGGGAATCCCGGTTATCCCGCGAAACAGGGCACCCCATCCCGATGGCTGTCCGGATCAAGCATCCCTTCATTTATTTATTTATTTATTTATTTGTCTGTTTGTCTCTAAGTTTTACTATGTCATTTATTGTTTAAACATATTTGAACGTCCAAAGAAATATATTCATCATAAATTGGCCCTATGTAAAACTAAGACTACAGTGCATTATGGTCTTCCATGTTATTGGAGATCCTTCCTTGATTACCAAGCACTGATCTGTTAAAATTGATGCTGCACGAGTCCTTGATGAAGCAAAAATGATGAAGTTTGATGAAAAGTTGCAATATTTACTACATTCAGCTTAGTCGTTTGTAAATGAAAATATAGTTATGCTAATACCATGTAATAAATCATATTCAGTATTACACAAAATGGATTCATTGGTTTAAGATAAACCAACACCCCTAACCATCACATAACCAGCATCCAAAGAGCGCCTAAAGGTGCATTCTCAACAAACAATTCAGGAAGTAACTGGCATCCACTAAATTGTTTAGCTGCAACATCACATAGGTCATTCTCATGCCACGTGACGTATATGTTAATCTAAGGACTGTTCACACATATTAAGACAAGACATGCTGTTTAACAATGTAAACATTTAAAAATAACTAATAATTGTTATACCTCATCTTGCCAAAACAAACTGAGGTTTTTTGGGAACAATGGACCCAAGTAGCATAAGACCTGAAAGAAATTGAAAGTTAGAAGTCATGAAGTTTCCTGACAATGGAATATAACTTAGTTCCTAAGTTGTGCTTCAGATGTCCATCTATAGAGCTCAAAAAGTTTGAAAGTATCTGTCATCATTTCACTTTCATTGAACTAAAAATGGTGCAAAGAGAGAAGTCTACATCCAATACACCCATAGTGGTGTATACAATATCAAGTATCACCTCAAGAGCCTTTTGTACAATTACATATGTAAAAGTGACTGACAAAGTGATAGTTATTAGCAAAAAACCCCTTGTCAACCCACTTTGCCCAAAAATGGAACTTCATCCAAGGGTTTAATTTAATAGATCACAGTAACGATCTTTATAGGTAGTTAGCTCAGCATACAATTCAATGCCTAAACAAGACTAGATTCTTAAAAGGACAACATAGCATAAAATATCAAGAAAAAAAGATAATTTCCTCATTTTTATACTTAATTGCTACAAAAGGACATTCATGATAGTTAATGGCAATCCATCTTGTCAATAATCACGAGAAGTATATGCCTTAACAACATGTAATAAAGGTTAGAGCACAGACCGTCAAAATCTGAGTTGCCAACTGTGCCCTGGCTAGTGGATCATGCAAAAGAACAACCAAACGAGCAAAAAGATCCTGTAGTAACAAGCAAGAATCATGTAAATTAATAACCGAATTACTTTAGAAAGCAAACCAAAAGCATCTATGTTCACCATGGAGCTCTACCTCAGGGTTAGGAATATCATTGGAAGTGTTTGATTCACTAAATGTGAAACTGTTACGAGATGATCTATGCCTACACAACTCAGTTATACACTTGCAAACCTGCAGAAATAGAGATGAACGCAAGAAATTGTCAAGAATAGAAAAGCATCATCAAACATAGAGAATAACCAAAAGAATCTTGAACCTTAAGAAGTTTTATATAGTCTGTCGCACTAAATGAATATCATATTATTGCCTCCAGAAAATCAGAATTTTGTTTAACCAATAACATACATCTAAAGAATAAGTACAGAGCTATTAGAATCTAACTTTCTGACACAACTTTAAAATAGAATAAGAAATAGATCAAAGAGTTCAATTTCCTACCGTTGCAACTGCACCAGTATACTTCTTTGGGATAATCATCTTTAAGATGAATGGCCAGAGGATATACTGCAAAAATTTAGAGACAAGCAACCAAGTTGTCATGGACAGGCAATGGTAAAGAACTTGTGTAAATCCTTTCTAAGAAGAGGACATCGATGCCATCATTAATGGTAGATTCAAAGTAGAACAGAACTAAGCATCTAGGGAGGTCCAGTAGTCATCACTTATGCACTCTACCTCCATTTCAGGAATTGTAATAGCCAACAAAAGGAGACCCTTTTCACAGATTGCTCTTAATTTCACAGGACAAACAGGGCCCATCATCACCTGCTCAGAAGATCAATCCGATACAGCTCAGTTACCAGCAAAGAACTAAGATGCATATTATATAGTAATAAGTTGGCGTGAAACCTCCAGTTTCTTATACTGAAAAGGTTGAAAGGGGCCACTTCTCCAAGTAACTTCCTTCGAAGCCTTGAAATCTCTTACTTCGTCCTCCGTTGTAGCACAATGGTGCACAAGGTATTCAATAAATAATTCCGCAGGAGGTCCGCTTAGATAACAGTGAGAAGCCATAATAACAATCAACTATAACAGAGAATCCAGATTAGGGTAGCAATAGAATTAAATAGATACTCTAACATTCAAAAACACATGAAATGATTCCAGATAACAAACATTAATAAAAACAAAGAACCAAAACCAAAAAAGACCATAATAAAACAAATCAAAAAATAGCAATGTTTTGAGAATGTAAATTTAAAAAATAAATATGAACTGATAAGAGGAAGCATTAACAACATACCTCTGCAAGTGCCTTTCGAACACCCCAGCTCTGCTCATCAAGAAGGGATTTCACAACTTCAACAAGTAAAGTCCTTTTGCCATGCCAAGTTTCCAACAACCTTCAAAAATGAAATATTGACATTCCAGATGTATTAGGAGGTCAGGCATGGAACAATTCAAGCACACTAAACTACATAGTGGAAGACAAAACCTGGGTAAGAGATGCTTTATGACGCAAAGGGCTCCAATTATGGATGGCTCATCTTTTGACTGACATATCTGAAAACAAACCATCGACAAAATCAACGGAATGATAAAAAGATAATTTTTCAAATTGCAGGATGTAAAAAAATTCTTTGGTGGTGAACATAGTGAAAAGGTAGTTCGGATTGTTATTAAATGTTTTAGTTTAAAAGGAAGTTTACTCAATTATTGACAAGTAGAACAAAATAGAATAATGTAAAAATTTACTCACATCCAGAAGGAAGACACAAAGGTCATCAGGATATACTGAACCAATTACCAGAAAGCAGTGTTGGATTTCATTGTAAGTCTGCCAACATGAATATATGGATTTGTATCATGTATCTCAACCAAGAATATTTAAAATAAACAACCAATATGCTGCTAAAATCAGCATGAATAAGCTGCTGAACAAAAAATAAAAATAAAAACAATAATTATTAATAAATATTCAAGACCTCAAGTCACCTCCCATCCACAAATATGCATTCACATAAAACAAGTAAACTAGAACCACATAACTGTCATAACACAAATTATCATTACATATATGAGTAAGGTACCATTTTAACCTTAAATATATAAGCTGGTACATAATTTTAACCTAAAACCTGAAAAACTGACTCTGTGAAAACCTAAAAGATGGGAGGATATCACAGCAAAGAGGCCCTAATAATGACATATGAAGAATAGTTTTGATTGTATGAGAGCCTGGTTTCCATATGCAGTCTACTGTCAAGAAGATTACCAAGAATGGACTAGGCAGCAGCTCCTGAATGTAAACATAAGGTGCTCAGCAATCCCTATAAATATGGGGACCTATAGTGAAAGATATTCTTAATCACCTCACTCACAATTAGGGCAACATAAACATAATCTTAAGCTACAAATACTTCTTCCAGAAGGAAATCTAGAAGAAAACTTGAGTATTTGTATCTAACAAGGAAATAGTACAGAATGAAAGGTTCCTCAAACACCAGATGGACTGTTAAATCAGCCTAAAATTCTTGATGATCAATATTTTGAGCTAAGAACTTAAGATTTCCAACTGCAAAGGACTATTGATGCTCCCAAGCAAGGTTTGCCATCTCGATACCAGACCCCATGCCGGTACCATCCTATTACAATGCTGGTATGTCCGATATGGGGGCTGGTTCCACATACCAAGTATTGGTACAACCCCCGTACTGCATACCCGTATGGTACAGACAGTCAGTATGCACTAGCAAAGACCGATATACGAAACTTTGCTCCCAAGACTACAGCTAATTTGAAATGCAAATAGAAACTTAATTCCATCCATGGATTTCTTAACTGCTTTCATTTCTCACATACCAATTGATGTCCTTTTGAGGTTTAAAATCAGAAAATGCAGTTCATATACTCTTGCTCAAGTCTAATAACGTAGGAGCAACATTGGGCTGAAGTCAATTAAGTTATTTTGGATTAATCATCAAAGTATCTTTAAGAATACAGGTCTGGCAAAATCGAGCTTCCAATTATTCTGAATCTAATCAAGGTAACCAAGTGGGTAAAAAGGCTGCAAAAGTGTGATGGTGTATGATGTATAGGAATTGGTTGCCAATAGAATATTTAACAAAGTTGGAATGTTTTATTTAGCAGTGACAATGGCAGGGTGTTGGGTTGGGTTGGGTTGGGTTTGGGTTAGGTCCGGTTCAGTATGGGTCAAGAAAAACCCTCAATCCATGTCCTAGCAATTTATAATTGGGATGTAAAGATAATCCATACCAACCCATTTATTTTAAGGCTATATAAGTATATATCTCTGTAAACAAAATAAAATATGGCCAGAATAAGGGATTTAGGGTTGACATCCACATAATATGAGAAAGCAAGGAGACACATGGAAAAAAAAACATGACAAATCTTAAACAAGCTTTCTTCTCTTTCTTTTCCATATTTTCTTCTCATAACCATTAGTTATGTAATTTTCTAATCATTGAACCAATCCTTGACGACGCCAAAGCCCATCACATATTACCACTACTACCTCAGGGGTTTAGGAATGGGTTATAGAGGTTTGTTTAACACATGGTGATCCATCAGGTCAAAAGGACCAAATCCATACCCAACCAATTTATAAAGAAATCATCACCAAAACCCGCTTACTTTGGGTGGGTTTGGATGGATCAGCAGGTGGGCATGGGTTAAAATTTCCACTCCTAGTATTATTTCATAAGAGACCTTGCAGCACACTTAATCTAACTCTTCATTATTTTCTATCAACAGAAATTATAATTATAGGATTCACCGACAGGTATGCTCAATGTGTATTAGGAAAGTTTGCTATCAAGTAATCAGAATCCACCACATGAAACTTAAATATTTTAGGGCCCATTTGGTATTGCTTTGTTTATGTATTGTTTCAAGAAACTACAAAGAAAATGAACTGTACTACTTAGCATATATGATGAAACCTCTTCTTTTTCAAAATTGTCTATAGAATCTTTAAAGCTTTTGGTAGCAAAGATTTATTGCTTTCAACAAAGAGTGCAAATAAAAGCAAGGTAAAAACAGAAATGTTGTGCAAATGCTATCTTTCCATGTGATGTTTTACTGATTTGTAGAGAAACAAAAACATTAAAAAAAAAAGAATTATGCCAAACAGGCCCTTCACTATCAAAAATATCTTCATTAGATTCAGGCTTGAAGATTAAAAGCAAACCAAGAACAGACAAAGATTTGGATAGCAAATGAAGATCTTAACAAAAGGACTTATTCAAAGTCATCTTTGAGGAAAGAAAATTGTAATCTTATGATATCAGATGTTAGGTATATTAGTCATAGGAAAATGCACATTATTTTTACATGCAATCATAATGCACTAGTATTTAGCATGTATGATTCACATCCCCTGTAAGTATCGTAATCTTATGCTATCAGATGTTGGGTATACTATTTTAGGCAGACGCACATTTATTTTTACATGCAATCATAATGCACTAGTATTTAGCATGCATGATTCACATCCCCTGTAAGTTGAACATAAAAGAAAACAAAACAAATAGCAGAATTTTCATAAAGAAGAGGGATGAAATAAGAGAGCAATGAGCAGCTTTCAAGAAAGAAATGATTAAAAATTGATGGATCTGATAAGAGGAAAAAGTATAAGGGATGGTTAGAGTCTCTATCACAAGGGATATTGTTGCACATACATTAAAAGTGGAGTCGAGGAGTGGAGTCCAATAAAGAATTCGCCATACCGGTGCTTACCGCCCTATGCCAGGCATACTGTACCATCCGGTGCCCAACCAAGACTCCATACAGGAGGCATATCAAATCTTTGTATGCCAAACCGACCCCATATCAGGCATACGACACTGGACCAGCAGCAAACTTTGGTTTCCATTATAATAGTCGAGATCATATTGTACTCTACTTTTCAACCTTAAATATAAAAATTAAAGAAACACTAAATTTGTCTATTGTTTATTGACAAAATGAACAAAATTTTCTTGATTTACCAAATTATTTACTTTCCAGAATTGGAATTCCATATCAAATTTATATGTTGAAAAATGATTCCATTGACCACCTTAATGAGGTCTATAAAGGGCAAAATATATTAGGCACATGAACTTGAATGAGAAGCTGAGAAGAAAAGTGCCTCTAATAAATGAGACATCTATCCATAGGGCAAGAATCTTTGTTAACTAACTGGTCCTTTGGAAAGAATAAACAATTTTCCACTTAGAAAGTCACGTGTTGAAGTTACATCAGCCTGATCTTTTCACTAGGATGAGACATCAGCAACCATGGTTGACCAGCAGAGTACAATGCCAAAGAATAGCATACACATGTGGCACCTTACAACATTTACAAGAAAGACATGCCCAAGAATATTAGAGGTATATTAAAGAGAGAGAAGCATGGTCAAGCAGGGAATTGTGGGACAGGAAAGGACTGCACTAGAAAAATAGTAATGCTAGTTAACGACATGAATTAAACAGACAATCAACTAACACTTCACCACTGACAACACCATAAATAAGCAATATCGTGGGCATTAAGTGATATTGTCATAATGTATTAAACATAAAAGAGTATAGAGGAACTCATTGTCATGGAATAGCATGCATAGGTAATGGAAGAGGGGAAGGCCACAATAAAGTCAATAAAGAAAAGCTGGATAAAAGGAACAAGATATTCAGTCATTCCTCCTTAAATTTTGAGAGAAAAGAAGAGCACTAGTTAAGAAACAAACAAGGTTTGAACTTTCAATTGAAAGCTTAAAACATATCAAAGCTTACCTCCTAAATATAGAAATAAAGGGAAGAGACTAGACAGAAAACATGAATAGCAAAATTATTTTTATAATGAGACATTACCAGACAACAGCATTAAGAAAGTCAATATTCCATTCAAGAATAACTACTTATCAAAAGGAAATGCATGCTCACTACTAAACAATACCTTCAGGCCCATTGAAAAGTTTGAACAATCATCATTGCTATTATTAACACATACTACTGGAATAAGTGTGCATAAGATAACTTTGAGTTCCTGCCAAAACAAAAAAGTTGCAAATTTTGACACCTCAGATCTCAAAGATATGCTCAAATTTCATCCAAAGTAAAAATGACACAATCACTAACAAACATCTATAATTTTTCAAGCAACCAATCTCGACATGGAATTTAAACAACTAACAGTATGAAGCAAAAATCTTAATGAATAAACTGATGAATATCTTAAAAGTTCATGGATCATTCCCTGCATAACGTCAAATCAAGTTGCATAACTAAACCAAGTGATCAAAAACAACTTCCAATCTAAAAAGTCAAATAAACTGAATGCTAGCTATTTCCTCCACACCTTTTATAAATCTGAAAATGTACACCACTCATCCCAAACCTTGTCTACAGGTTTAACAAAACAATTATGGCTCATCACAAAATTCAATGCCACTGAAAGCAGCATGGTGTTCACCGCTAAGAGAGGCATAGGTTACCGAGCAGAGTTCTTTGTCGGCTGCAAGCCACCACAAGTCTCGGCCAAAACTAGACTTCAATAAACCTGTGACTTTCACCAGCTTGTTGTTTCCTAAGGTGATGAATCAAAATTTTCCAGGATATCAGGATGGAGTCAAGGTTGACGTCCTGGTGGGTGAAATTACTAAGAAATATCAAAATTTCATTAATCCCCAGTCCTTTTTTGACCTGAAAAGATATAATGCTTTTGATTAAAAGACAGAGGTTTCTTTATATTTTTATGTTACATTACTTTCTTATAACTTAGTTATCAAGATAAAACTTAAGGGATGTAGATTAGATAATATATCATTATGCAGGACAGCCTGGACAGCTGTGATGGCCTGGTCCACTTGACTGGCTTGACCCTTGGCCCGCCCAAAGGAATCAGGGACTCTTCTTCCCTATCTTTTCATAGACTCCAGCAAGGACTAGAACTCCAAGGGCCATTGGGTTAGATGGAACCCTAGGAGGCTATCTATAAAAGGATAAGCTCTCCTTTTAAATTGACCACCCAATGCCAAAGACTCTGCCTCTCCTTTCCTTTTCTCCTATAGAAATCCATTGATTGAGCTCAACGTGCTCATCAGAAACCATCACAAAGACTCATCGGAACCTTAGGCAAATCATCTGGCTCCTTTTTCCTTTCTTTCTTGCTTTAGACTCCCTCCACCGGCCGAGATCTCATCAGAACAAAGCATGGAAAAGATCCCTTGTTTATTCTCTATTTTAGAGTGATTTTTGACCTTATTCGCCTATTTCCGGCCGTCCTCACCACTGGCACATGTCACAAGTCTTCTGCTTCCGACTTCCAGCCATCCGCCATCAACCACCATTCTTCTTCATCTTCTTGCTCTATCCTACAACTGAAAAAAAAAGGAAGAAGAAGAGAAAAGGAAGAAGAAGAAGAAGAGACAAAAGAGAGAGAGAGAGAGAGAGAGAGAGT